>CALSCQ010000485.1:0-15000 GCA_943704525.1 Pigoraptor vietnamica
GGGGGGGGGATGGGATTGTATTGGAAAACGCATCCCGCGTGTGTACACTTTTGCAAGTGTTGAGTGTTGCGTCCGTGAAGCACACTCACGTGCTTGCGAACACACACACTTGTTTGCCTATATTTGTATGGTGGTTCCCTTGCGGAATTTGCGCGGGAGACTCTCTCATTGCTTCGGAGTGCGTGACTTGTTAGTGACAGTGTGCCGTGCATCAACCTCACACTCCCTCGCCCATTCGCAGATCCGGACGATCCCTATCGCCTCCTCGACGAGACGCGCAGCCTCGGTCTCATAGTGGCGCGAGGAATGACGGTCGTGCTCATATGTCCGACGGACGGCTACGAGTCGATTGCGAACCCGTTTATCCAAGAATAGCCGCGAATACACTTGCGGTTGTGTATATGGGACCGTGTTGGACGTCGACAAGCGTCTACACTGGCGGTTGTGTATATGGGACTGTGTTGGACGTTGACAAGCGTCTGCCTTCTTTACAGGATATGCATGTGCGCACTCACACACGCCGCAATACGATGCCGTTCCGCCGCCGCTGTGCGACGAGGCCACGACCCACGCAGTTCGACTGGCCATTAGAACACAGCACTGCTCATAACCGCGTAAGAAGAGCAAAAGATAGTCACTGAGCCTGCCTTTCCGATCGGGCTGTCGAGAACAGGGGATGTCGGGCTCGGTCGCAGCCGCGTGTGGTGTTGTTTGCGGGTGCTCGTGTGTGTGCTGTCACCACTGCCGCATTTGACTTTACTGGCTTGAATTGACTTCTCTGCAAAATCTACCCATTTTTGCAGTTATCCAAATTAATAGTCCCCAGGGCCACCCCATTAACCAAGGTCATAGCACGTCACACGCACGCACACACACCCTTTTCAGCCGAACGACGTTCGCGTTCTCCGTCACAGGCACACACACGAGCGCTCTTTCACTCTCGCACGCATTCGCAGCACATTGTTTTTGCCCGTCTTCACAAGCACACAGACGCATCACGCAAGGCGGCCCCACTGCTTACACTCTGCCGCGCACGTCTTATCGCGTACGAGTTATCTGCGCGCGCACTGCTGCCCCCGCACCAGAAGCTGCGCAGCTTTTACTGGCGAGCTCTCTATTGACGCCGTGCGCCATTGACAGTGGCATCGTACTAGTTCATGTGCATGGCATCGCGAAAAGCGGCGTGATTGCGGCAGTGGATGTGGTTATCCGACAGTGTCTCGTATTCGTCGTACTCGAGGCGATCTTCGTCACAGGCTGTCGCGACGTGTGCAGCCTCGCATACGCTTGGCCCGCGTGGCTGTGTCGTCGATTTTGATCCGCCGGCGTTTTTACGAATAATCTGCTGGTGATTAAGGAGGGAGAGGACGAGTGCCGCGAGCGAGGGCTCGAGAATGGGGAAGCCCCGCGTCGTGACGCAGTGGCCGCTGTCGTTCACGGCGGCATCGTCCGTCGATGGCGGCAAGACGGGTTTCCACTTCAAAGTCGAGTCGCGCTACACGCAGCAAGGGTCTGCGTCCAAGGCGAAGAACGCCAAGGTGATTCTCATTGGGAATTCGGACGTGGGAAAGACGAGCGTCATCAACCGATTCTCCAAGAACAAGTTCGACGTGAACTACAAGGCGACGATCGGCGTCGATTTTGTCGTGGAAGAGTACCTGTTTCTCAACGCGCCCTTCTCGCTGCACGTGTGGGACACGGCCGGTCAGGAGCGGTTCAAGAGCATCGCGTGCTCGTACTTTCGGGGCGCCCACGCGATTATGATTGTGTTTGATCTGTCGGAACCGGCGACGCTGACGAGCACGAAGCGGTGGCTGGACGATGCCCTCCGCGAGAACCCCCGCAAGAACCTGCTCATCTTCCTCGTCGGCAACAAGCGCGACAAGTGCAAGAACGCGCCTCCTATTGGCGTGGGACAGCCGACGCTACCCGAGGCACTGAAGGCGGCGGAAGAGATGGGCGCGGAGTACTGGGAAGTGAGCGCGAGCACGGGCGACAACATTGAGCGGCTGTTTGCGCGCGTCGCGGGGCTGCTGTTTGAGCAGCAGGTGATACAGGAGATCGACAGGAGAGGGAGCGGGAGCATCGACGCAGGGCCCCAAATTGGGCAGAAGCTCTCGACGCCGAGTGAGTTGAAGTGGCTTTTGGGGCTGTTTTTGCGCGTTTGTTGAGGGCTGTGTGTTCGGAAGTGGTGCGCTTCTGTTTTGTAGCTGTTGGGTAGGGGCTCGGGATTGATCATTTCCTGTCGGTCGCACTGGTTGGTTCGAGTCGTTTGCGAAGCGCCTTTTTTAAAACTGCTTTTCTATTGTATTAACAGGGCCCAGCGTGGCGTCACCGACCAAAGAGAGCTCATGCTGCGAGGGATGATCGGCGCACACTTCACACACGCGACCATCGCTCCCACTTTGCTCTCCGTCCCGCACGCGCCGTTGACCCGCCACATTGTTTCTGCTCGCGCCCCCGTGCACGCACGCGTCACCGCCACTGTATAGTTTGTCACCTCACGCGCGTCCGCCTTCGCGTTTTCGTCGTATGCTTTTGTCGTTGCGTATCGCGCTGTCGCGGCAGGGCCGCCATGTCACCATGTCAAGCAAACGCACAGTACACTTCATGATGAACACTTCAGACGTCACGCAATGAGGATTGTATTGTATTTACTACCCTCTGTGCATCAGCGCGCGCAACTCTTACGTCCGCGCCACTGTCCTCACGCCTGTCGAGACGATAACGGCCGTACTTGTGTGCGAGCCACCCACCAGACCCAGTGAGTTCACATGGAACCCCTGTTTCCCGGTGCGGGCGACTTCGAACGCCCCATGAGCGTCCCAAGCGCCCCTTTGCGCTGCGTCGCGGGTGACTGCGGCCGCGAGTCGGTCTTGATGTTCTGAACAACGGAGGAGGCAATCGTGGGCGCCATGGTGGGAGGGGCCGGCGAAGGCGCGCGCACGGGGGGTGCGTTTGGGTCGCCGAGCGACAGCTTCTTCTCGCGGAGAGTGTCCACGCGCTTGCGGAGCGTGGCAATGTCCTGCACGGCGCGGAGGGGTATTGAATCACAAAGTATTAGACGATCATTGATTGCACGCCGGCCACACAAATGGGCACACAGTTGCAACAGGAGGTCAATCGCAATTCGAACACGGCAACGCACACACGATGCCACACGTAGACGCGCAGCCGCACACACACCCTCTCCATCGACGGCGGCGGCTGGTACATGGCGTCAAACTTGTCCAGGAGGTCCTGCAGTTTTGCCTCCTCCGTCTCGAGCATGCGGTTCAGCACGGCCTCGTGCACGTGCGCGGCATCGATGGCTGCGTCCGTCGTGTCAACAGACAGCGTTAATGCATTCAGATACCACAAGGCCTTCCGAACTTGGGCACACATGGGCAGGACAAAAGCACAAGCAACAGTCGCCAACACGACAATGCACTCTACGCACGCGCATGCATTTCGCGCGGGGACACTCACACACGGACATCTCGAGGTACGATTTCATCCGCGCGAACATGTTGTGCAGCAGCTGCGTGGACCCCACAATATCCCCCGCAAAATACGAAAGCGCCGACGGCCCAAACTGGTTGATGTACACCACGTTCGAAGCGTGCGTGCCCAGCGGCGTTATGACAAAGCCAGAGCACGAGAGCTCCCCGCGGTTCGCGCGCCGGCCGAGGTGCGGGGGCTCGGCGGCGGGCTGCACGACGCCGTCGACGATGACAGAGCGATACGCAATCACAAACGGGCGGTTGGGTTCCGTGGGGGCGCGCCGCGAAGCCAGCACGAGAAACTCGAGCGAGCGCTCGTCGGGAGTGACGGGCTTGAAGGCAAGCTGCAACACTTCGTTGGTGCTGTCGAGAAGGAGGAGCGTCTTCCCCGCCTCGAACAGCGCGTCCCAGCGGTCGCGCTTCGTCAGGTCGCTCAAGAGGTGGAAGATGCTCTCCGCGGGCGCGGCGACATTGCCCTCGACGCGCACGCACGTCGTCGACGAGCCGGACTCCTTCGACATGAACTTGATGCCGTCCGAGTCCGTCACGGGCGTCCAGTCGGTGGTGCTCTTCAGAATCGTCAGGTTGCTGATGTTCGCATAGCACGCCTCCATCGAGTTCTCGCGCGTGAGGCGAATGGCGAGGTCGGCGCGTGCGCTGCGTATCTTGCGACGGTCGAGGCGCACCTGCCGCCGCGCAAGGGCCTCGTCGTGTCGCCGCGTGTCCTCTTCGTTTTGAGGGAGGAGCTCGGGCAGGTGGATCTGCAGCACACATCGCGGAGAGTGAGGAAGACGATTTTCGCAGACAGGACAGGCGCGCACATACAAATATTCTAGGGGTACTAAGAGGCAAACACTTAATAACAAGGATTTTAAACGCATCCACGCAGATAACGGTCGGGACGAGACGATGACGGCGCACCTTCTTTCCGATGGCGTCGTAAGCAACAAACGTGAAGAAGGCGCTGTTGATGTGGCGAACAGACCCACTGACGGTCATTGCCTCGACGCGCACGCCCACTTCCATACTGCGTGCATCAATGTACTAGCATTAGCACTCAAATGTACACAGTCCTTTCATGTGACTGGTGATATGCGCATGCGCTTGAGTCGTGCGTGCGTGCGTGCATGTAGTTGCGAACAAATGCACGAGGTTGTGAACACGATTGCACGTGACCAAACGCGTGCACATCTCCCACGCGCGACTTGCCTCGTCGTGAACGAGTTGTTGACCTGCGACGTGATGATGATGCGGTCGCCCACTTTCGAGGCCTCCAGAAAGTGTATGTCGTCGATGCTCGCGACGATCGGGAACATCCCGGACAGCTTGCTTGCCGCGAGCGTGGCCACGTTGCACATCCACTCCATAATCTGTGCGAATAAAAGAGACACAAAAGTGGGTGCGCGGTGAAGGGAGCGGCAACGTACTCGTTAGAGCAGCCGTCAAATTTTGCAGAAATATCTACTCTTCATACTGCCAACGATTCACTATGCGAACCGGAGACCTCTCAATCGCAGCTAAGCGTCACCTATTGCGCACGGTGCATTCCCACCTGCCCTCCGAACGTCGTCCCGTGGTGGTTTGCGTGGGGAGGCAGCACAAGTTCCCAGCTGATCACTTTCGTCTGCGACGACTGCACGCCCGGCAGCGTGCGATCGCTTGGGGACTGCTCGGGACCGTTCGTGACAACCACTGCAGGCGCAGAGGTCGACGAAGCACCTGAGGACACGCTCGCAATGCTACTGGTGAGCGACGTGCCAGAGCCCGACGACGTGAGGGGCGGTGGCGCGTTCTCTTGGACAGACGTCGAGCGCGTCTGCCCGCGGGCCTTGATCGCTTTCGTCAGCCTCTCAATGGCGTTCTTGCGCCCCATCCTGGGGACACACAAAATTGGACATCCGCTGTTACACACTCATTTGGACAAGCATTCTCATATGTGAGCGCGTTCCCGCTTAGATTGTATGTTGCGTGTGTGTGTGCGGGTGGGGGGGGGGGGGGGGGGGGGGGGGGGGGGCGTGTGCGGCCGTGTATGTGTGCATGTATGTGGGTAGGTGTGCGTGTGCGTGTCGGTTGCGTGTGTGAGCACGTAAATCATGCTAGCGCGTGTCCATAACCGCGACGCACCGAATTTGACGGCGCTCGTTCGCGAGCATATGCTGGTTCTTCTCTTCTTCTGTCTGCGGAATTAACTCGGGCAAAACTACCTGCACGGTCACACGCACACAAACAACGGTGTCTCAGCACTCGTTACAGACGCTAATGCGAAAGGTGACGCACAAGTGACACATTACAGCCCAATTGTGTAACAGAAGACGGCGTCGCCCGCGCGCGCATGCACGCACCTTGTTTCCGTCCTTGTCGATCGAGACGAAGGTAAAGTACGCCTCACACACAACGTGCGACTGCTTCGAACTCGTGCTCTCGACCTGCACAATAACGCCCACTTCCATGCTCGTCCGAAACGACCGATTCACGCGCGCCACGAGGTGCACGAGGTGGCCGCCGCTGCACGCAAGTTGCATGCGCTCAGAAGGCGGTTCAAACGCAGTCAATATTGTGCGTTACAACATGAACCGGGTTCACTCACAGCAGTCCCTCTTGGAACTGAAGGTCGTCGACGCTCGCTGTAACGGACGGGAACTTGGAGTGTCGCTCCGCTGCGCACACAGAGTCCGTCTCAGGCACCAAGACGAAAACGGAAATTTCAAACGCATCCGCGATCTGAAAAGGTGCTAGCCCATTGAACGCGCGCCAACAAGCAACCCACCGGCGAGGCACGCGCACGTGTCCATCCACTTGAGCAGCTCGCCCATCAACAAGCCAGATCCAATGACGCTGGACGACTGCCCTCGCGCGATCAGCCGGTACATGCGCACTTCCGTGTCGTGCGGTGTGTTTCCCTTTGGCGCGCTGGCTGCGGCGGCATCCACGCTTTCCGACGCAGGTGTCGACGCCGTGCCGCCAGTACTCGAAAGACGCGCACGTTGCGCGGAAGGCGAAGTCTTCGGGGAACTCTTTGGGACAGACGATTGTGGCGGGGCCGACGACGGAGTCGGGTGGGGGACATCAGGTTGTGCGGCCGGAGGCAGCTCAAAACCGTCGTGGCCAGGCTGCGATGTGCGAATGCGCAGGTTCGGCGACGGAGGCGGCATGTCTGTCGACATGATGGGGGCTTCGCCCGTCAACGGCGAAAGAAAGTCGCCGTGAGACATTTGCGTTGATGCGTGTCTCTATATGTGCCACAAGTGACGTGAGCAGCGCGCATCACCAACGACAGTTTTTGGCGAAAAGACCGATCGATCGCCGAGGCCTTTCAAATGCCGCAGGAGAGAAGGGCTTTATGCGATCGGTCGTAGAGAACAGCGTGCACGCACGAAGGCGTATGGCAAACTGTGGGGCCGTCGTCGTGTCCGTGTTGTCGTGAGTAAGGCCCCTTTTCCACGGGTAACATTCCATTTCCGAGATCTCGGTTAAAATGGTGCGCGAATTCTCGGCGAATTCCAGTTGTGGCTGAGGCTGTGAAACAGCCGTTTCTGCGGTGCTGAGCACGCGCACACACACACACACACACACACACACACACACACACACACACACACACACACACACACACACACACACACACACACACACACACACACACACACACACACACACACACACACACTACATCTCTCTCCATTTTTGCACTATTGATCTACGCCCTCGACAATGCCACGCGCGTGCATGTGAAGACGCGCAAAGCGCTGCATTGCGGCCGATAGTTGTGAAAGGACTTGTGCGGATTTGCGTGAAGCCAACACTGCGGCGTGTGCCTGTAAACGCTCGCGCACAATGTGAGGTTCGCGTCGCCAGGCACCTTCGCCATCCCCCTCGCCCTCTGGGGCAGAGGGCGGACTGCGCCGTCGCGAAGATGATGCCACCGGCGCTCAAGGAGTTTGTCACGCACGGCTTCGTGTCGACCGTCACGGGCGGGCTCCACTACGACAGTCACGCGGGAACGGCAATCAACATTGTGCATCTCTATGCCTTTCTGTGGCTCATGATCTTCCCGTACTTGCTCTACCTGGTGAGTTTCATGCGTAACTTCATGTGGAGTGATGTGCTCTGTCGTCGTCTCATATCCACACGAATCTGACTCTGCCGCAACCTCGCACACGCAGAGCTTCCCCGACAGCGACTCGCAGGCCTACTTTGCGTGGTCGGCTGTGTACACGGCGGTGACGGTTCTTCTCTTCGCCCTCATCAAGCTCGGCAACTACTTGCTGCACCGCGCTTTCGACCGCCTGAGCACCGACGAAACCCCCCTCGACGACATCTCCACGTCCCTCCCTACCGACGCCACGCTGCAATCTCGCCGTCCGCCGCTACAGGCCGTCGCCAGCGGCATCTCGATCAGCTCGGATTACAGCGTGAGCAGTCTTACGGCACCCAACAGGGGCATACGTCGCAGGCCGGCAGCCCATGTGCGCCGCCGCCCGCGCTCGCGTCCCAGCATCATTAGCGTTAGCTTGCCCGACGATCCCGTCGAGATCACTGTCGTGGACGAATCGGCAATCGACGGATCGGTTGCGGGCACGCACGAAGCTGTATCACGTGTTCAGTCGGGCGTTCCCTCGGACGACGCGCGTCCAGACGACTCGGCGCCGTCGGCACCGGGCGATGCAGCCCGCACCTTTCCGCGGCCCCGCAGCCGCACGGGCCAAAATCGCCCTCGCGATGGGCTGCGCGAGCTCGAGGCGCTCTCGGCGCATTCGATGAATGACGACGGGGGCGATCCGAGGGAGCCGCAGCACGGCGACGCTGTGATGGCGATGGAGCTGTCGCACGAGCACGTGGACCTCGGCCTCGGCGCACTGTCGGGCCATAAATTGACGGCCGTGCGCGCCCTCTCGGACGCCGGGGACAAGGGAAAGCGGCCGCTTGAGTCGCCGCACAGCGATTCGGAATCCGACATCACGGCGCTTGGAGCTGGTCCGTCCCGGCGTGTACGCAGCACGTCGGCCACGGAAGTCGCATCAGCTGCGCCGCGAGGGGAGCTGTCGCGCGCATCAGACAGTGCCGGCGCTTTGGACGATCGTGGGGAGAGCGGCGGAGAACCGGCGGTAGTGCATGTCGACTTGGTGGACACTGGTGGGCTCCTGTTGTATAGATGACGACGGCTAACGTGTCTTGCTGGCATGTCTTTTTTGTGTGGCGCACGCTGTTTATTAATGCGCGTAACATTCCGCAGTGGACAAGCCCAGGGGCTCGACGGCCGTTTCGGATGCGCGCGAGGGCAGCATTGCGAGCGGCGATGGCCGCAGCACAAGCGAAGGGATTGCCCATGACACGCATCGGTCGGCACCCCCTCCGCCCCACCGCGATCCCTCGGTCTTCTCCTTTGGTGCGGCCTCGGCGCACGGGACGCTTGTGGACGCGCTGAGCATGGCCGATAGCGACGCCACGTCACGCATGCACTACGATGAAATGAGCATAGGGACGCTGGGCTTGGACACGCGCTCGAACGCCGACGCCAAGAGCCTCAGCATGCGCGGCCACAGAGGCCGGCACGACAGCGAGGCGGATGCAGAGAGCGCGAACGTGGACTATGAGGCGGAGGACTCGCACTCTGTGACCAACGAATCGATGGCACCGCGTGCGGCGCCCCCTCAGTTTACGTCGCTGGTCCCGACTAGAACGTCGCCCAGCCCGTCTCGGCGCCAAGGGGGCGACGGCGAAGGGGATTTCCACGACGTCAACCTTGACGCTGTCGAGGTCGTAGTGGCCGAGCTCGAGGGGTCGCCCGCGTGGATGCTGCCTTACCTTCATGGAGGCTCGCGACTGTCTCGTCGTTCGTCCGCTGCAGCCCACGCCGAACGAGAGGCCGGGCGTCCCGACGACTCGGGATTCGAGGGCGCGATATCGCCCGCGGACGCCGTCGCGATGCTCTCGGGCGTCTCCATCCCCCTTGCAGATCCGGACGCGGGACTGCCGAGGATGCGGCCCATGTCGTCCTCGTCAGTACGAAAGCCTCGGGCGCGCATCATCCGGCCATTTGCGCCGCTGAGCAATTGGGCGATGGAGGTTGACTTTGACCGCATGGCGCTGCAGCAGATGCTCGATAAGGACGACGCGCTCGTGTGGTCCGTTGCAAGCGTTCTCCTCGCGGGGACGGTCGCGGGCGTCGCGTGCGCGGTGACGTCGTTCTACACGGGGTTCGCGGCGGCGTGGCTCTGGTTTGTGGTGGCTGGGTGCCACTACTCGCTACTCAAGAGTCCCCAGCCGGACTCGATGTCGCCCGCCGTGGCGACGTCGTCCCACGGGACGTCCACGGCGCGCTCGGTCTTCTTTATCGCGTTTGCCTTTTGCGCGCTGCTCCTCGTCGACGTTGGGTGCGCCGGTGGTTGCAACAATCACGACGCGTACGGTGTGCCGTTGCTCGGTCCGGGCGTCGTGGAGTTTATGGCCCGTGTTGTGGAAGGTGCGCTGTTGGTGTTTGCGTGCGTCCATGTACGTACGTACGTGACCGCATTGCCTCGCATGTCGCAAAGACCGCTGACACTCTTGAGTGTTCGCTCCGTTTGCAGTGCTCATTCTTGTCCTTCCGGCGATGTTTCTGCTCGGCCTTCTTCCACAAGCCAAAACGTTCGCGTTTTACGTCTTTGAGCAGACAGACATTCACCTCCTTGGCGGCACCGGTGCGTGCCCTTGTCGTGGCGCCTTTCCCTCTTATTTCAGTAGCGTGATTTTTGTTCCTTCATTCAAGTCAACTCGCTCACGCACACGACGCCAATTGCATTCGTAGGCTCGAGTTCGCTGTCTGCCGCCGTCTATTCGGTTGCGAAGTGCATGGCGGTTGCGGCTGCATGCGCGCCAATCTGTGCGCACGCGCTTCGCTACGGCGGCAGCAATGGACCGGGCACGACAACGGCTTTTTCAGTTTACGTCGGTCTCCTGGTGGGCCTGTGCCATCTCTTGAGCAAGCGCCCGAGCAGCATCGCGACGGCGTGGGATTCTAGCGGTGGCTTTTTGGGCAAGGCGTGCGCGGCCGCAGCGTCGCAGCATAGCCCCGGCGCAGAGAGTGACCGCGTACCGTTCCCGCGTGTGTCGGTGGTGGGTTTACGGGGCTAGTGCCTCTTTGCACCCCAGCATGCACTGGGATTTTGTTTCTCATGAGCGCGTGTGTATTGAACTAACAGGCCCTTTGTGTTGTGTCGCAGTCCCTTCGTCTCGTGAGCGATGTACTCTCCGCGCTCGTGATTGGCATCGCGTACTTTCTCCTGCACCTCACGGGCTGCTTCGACGCCCTCCAGTCGACGCTCCGTACGACCTTCTCGTGCGTCGCGGCGGTCGTTGGATTCGTTGCGCATTACCTCTTTCCGCAGTTCCGAAAGCGCTATCCGTTTTTGCTCTTCGCCAAGCCCATCCTCAAGATGGCCGAGTTCAACCGCTACGAAGCTTCGGGTGCGTAGTGGGCGCGCGCACGCCGTGCGCGGGCTTGCTTCTGCGCTGCTGATGGCTTCGGTATCGTCGATAATCGGTCCATCGCGATGTGAGATTCTCACGAGTTCTCTCTCTTTGTTACCTCCATCGCCGCAGGACCCGCCAAGACGATGTGGTTTGAGCGCGCGTTTGTCTGGACTGTGTGGGTCGAGAAGCACGTGCTCTATCCCGTCATATTTGTGAGCGCCCTGTCGGTGGACGCGGAGAAAGTGGCCTTCAAGTTTCACTGGAGGTTTGTGTGGGCGTGGTTGGGGATTGCATTGCGGTGACATCTCAGCGTTGCCAGCCCCACGTGCGGCGTTGAAAATTGGCACTTGACTCGCATGCAAAGGGTTGAAGCTTCCGTCACTCATATATGCGTGCTTACTCTCAGCTACGGCGCGGCGTTTGCGACGACGATGGCCGGCATCAAGCTGCTGCGCGGGGCGTTCATGGACTGCTCGGAGGCGTTCGTGGTGCTTGTCGCCTCCCTACTTGCGTTTGAGTACGACGCGGAGGGGTGGACGGAGACGTTTCTCTTCAACTACTTTGTGTTGTCCATCGTCATATCGAAGGTGCGACACTCTCCAGACGTTGAGATGCCTTCACGTGCCCCTCTGTGTGCATCGCAATATGCAGTATTCGCTTTCGCTTATTGCTGTTTCTTGTCATTGGGTTTTGGCTGGGCCTTCGGATTGACCTCTCTCGTTGCCATCTCACACTTTCTCGTGCAGCTTCACGAGCTCTCCCTCAAGCTCCGCTTCGTGTTCGTGTACCTCGCTCCGTGGAACCAGGGGTGGGGGTCGGCCGCCCACGTCTTCCTCCAGCCCCTCGGCATACCACGTATCCGCACAGTAATTGCCGACTCGTCTCTTTACGTTCCGCACACACACGCACATGCCACACACAATTGCTTGTCGCTCCTCCCGCAGCGCACAGTGTAGATGTCCAATCACTTCGACCACCCTCTTGAGACAGACTGCCAACGCGTTCATGATTCTTACTGCACTGTGCACACTCGCCTTGGACGCTCTTTCCGCAACACTGTGTTCGCCATCGCGATTTTGCTCGTGTTGTTCCCCTTGACCACACACGCATCGTCGCTCACAGACATGACGCTCCTCGTCACGCTCGCGACCTTCTCGACCATCTTCTCTGCGCCCTTCTTCCCGCTTGTCGGCAGCGCCGTCTTTCTCATATCGTACGTGCGGCCTGTCAAGTTTTGGGAGAAGAGCTACAGTACAAGCGTGCCCTCGGACGTTGTTGCGGCGGACGGGTCGGCGTCGACGGCGAACGCCGATGTTTCGAACGAGTCTGGTGGGTTGCCCTCTCAAGATGTGCGGCTGTTGACTCTCATGATGTGCGCATTGGAAAGCGTGGCGCATGGCAGCGATAAATGTGGTCATGTAGTGGCATTTTGTGTTTGCGTGTACGGGTCCAACCCTATCCGTCGTGGATTCGCGTAACACGTAACGCCCCTTCAGGCGCGCGGAACAGCAGCCGAAACGCCCTCTTCTACCAGCACCTTGCGCTTTCTCTCCAGAAGAGCCTCTGCAGCGACGTCACGCTCGGTCGCCTCGGGGCCGTGTCTGCGGGCGATTTTTTTCTGCTACTCAACGACCACCTCACCGCGATTGTGCACATCGTGTCCATCGGCAACGAATACGTCACCTTTCAACTTCGCGGCCTCGAGTTCAAGGGTGTGTGTTTGCACAATTTGCGAAACTCATTTTGCAAAACTCAGTTCCGTATGTCGGCGAAGGCAGCAACCTTGACGATGGCAGTAATTATATGTAGTCGTGTTCGTTGAACGGCCGCGCTGAGTCGCCATGCTTCGCAGGGACGTATTGCCAGCAGCGCGAGCTCGAGGCGATCGGCCGCGACATCTCCAACGACGGCGAGGGTTGCCTGTGCTTTCGCTGCATTTCGCGCATCCCCAGCATGCTGGGCTTTAACGCGGCGCTGGGGGCGCGCTGGAACGCGTGGGAGGTCGTGACACAGGAGATGGTGATCGACTCATACTCGATCGGGCTGAACCCCGCGTCCACGATCTTCAACACGTTCGATTTTCGCCTGAGCGCGCTGAGGAATCTGATATCGGCGATCGCGTATCATGCCGTCAACGCGCCCCATCTGATGGAGTGGATCGGGGACGGCTGTGCGGTGGCGGCGACGCTCGACGCCCTCCCCGCCTCCCACCACGAAAGCAGCACGCACTTTTCGGTCCAGTGCGACATTGACTTTGACCCGTCGCGTCGCGGCGTCTCGCTCGTCGCCTTTATACAGGCGTACGGCGCGTGGGTGCACGATTGCGTGGAAAGGCGCAATGCCGCGAAGGCGCTGCCGGCGATATCTGTCGAGCTGCACCCGCGCGTTGTGCGCTTGTGCTATCTCCTCAGCCTTCTCGCTCGCCGGGTCATCGCGAGCCATAGCGATGCCGAGAACCCGTTTGTCGCGGGCTTCTCGCTCCTCTTCCGTGGCGGCGGTGGCGGGAGTGCGCTGGGCTACGAGGACGCTTGGGCGCTGGCGGACGCCGATCGGCTGATGAGCGTCGTGTGGACGTCCGCGCGCGTGGCTCTCAAGCTACACCAGGACAGCTTCTCGTGCGGCGACGAGTTCAACGACTTTGACGCCTACCACAGCTCGATGTTGACGGCAGAGGAGGGGATTGTCATCTGCCACGAGGGGGATCCGCGGTGGCGACGGAGCGTCCTCGAGGGCTTCCCTCACTTGCTATCGGTTCGGTTCGATTCGGACGATTTGGGGAGGAGCGGCGACCACTCTATCCTCATGCTCAACCGGCGACACCTGAACTACCGTATGCTCAAGGTGAACCGCGAGGCCGTGCGCGGGCTGTGGGCGGGACAGCAGCACGAGCTCGTCTTTCTCCGCAACCGCAACAATGAGCGAGGGTCGATTCAGCAGATGAAGGCCGTCCTCCGCAACCTCATCAACTCGTCGTGCGATCTGCCGATCGGATACCCCATCTACGTCTCGCCGCTCATCACGTCGTGCGTCCCGCTGAGTCCCCTGTGGGCGAGCACCCGCCGAGCGCTAGGCGCGGCGGCGGGCGCGTGGGCCATGGTGCGCGAGAAGGCGAAGGGGGTCATTTCGGCACCGCGAGAGGCACGTGATGCCCGTTGAGCGGCGTTGCCCGTTTGTGAAGTTTGCACGCTGTGTTCCTCGTATGTGCTCGTGTGCGAGAAGACTCCTGGCTGAGGCTCGCACATCGAGAGGCACATTGAAGTTGGGACAATAACATGCGCCTACCATGCCACGTCTCCGTTTGCCATAACTCTGAAGAAAAAGGAGCGCATTTGTTTGCTTCAACTTTGCGCACAGCAGCGGCGATAGGGGTGCGAAACTGAGGATAAGAGAGAACAGGTCAACGCAGCGCAGAAGGATATGCGAACCGCACGCACTACAGACGCAACGCAGCAGCAACAGCGCCTCTCTGCCATACATCGTGGAAGAAGGCGCGCCGCTCACAATGTCCCACGCCCACTCACGCACTGTCAAGAGAGTGAGCTCGGTCACCGCTTGTATGTGCGGGCGGGGATCGGGGGCGGAACGTCCCCACCGGCGGCGGGCGCGGGCGACGGGGGCGTCGCGGGTGCCTGTGACGACGGGTAGAACGAGCCCGGGCGGCTGCGCGGGGGGAGCGGCGGCGCAGAATCCCCCGAGAACGACGACGAGGGCGAGACAGCCGACGACGGAATGAACGACGCTCCCGAAGGCACAAACGAAGCGCCTGCAGACGAAGGGCCGGGCGACGACGGACCGCCGGGCCCCATCGTGGACATCGGGCGGGCGAGCTTCGGCGGCAGCGCGGGAGAGTTGAAAGCGTTGAGCGACTGGTCGAGGTCGGTCGACTCCGCGGGCTTGGGCTCGGCGGCGTTGTTGCTGGCCGTGCGCACGGGCTTCTGCGTCAGTGCCATGACGGACCCGCGACGGCTAGGCTCGGCACCGCCGCTGCTGGCGCCGACGGTTGCGAACTGGAGGGACGAGCTGCGCGTCATCTGTGTCTTGGCGGCCGAGGGAGTGAACCTGGCGC
>CALSCQ010000485.1:17500-28121 GCA_943704525.1 Pigoraptor vietnamica
GATGAGCTTGGTGAGCGTGCCGCCCTTAATGTCCGGCGGATTCGTCGAGTTGGGGTCCGACTGCTCAAACAGAATGTTCGTCGCCGTGTCCTTCTCCTCAAAGCTGCGCGAGTCGTGTGTGGCGTGTGTGGGTGTGGGTGAGAATGGGCGAGTGAGCGAACTGCATTCTCGGCTCTTTGCACTCGTCGACACCGCTGCCGCAAAAGTGCCCCTGCCCTGCGATACTCACGCGTATTGACCCGGCCCAAAGGTAAAGCGCTCGTCGTCCATGTCGAACTTCTCGGCCTCCTGCACGTTGGCACATCGAATGGATTTGAGTTACAGAGCGACACAATACAATGCACACACGCGCGCATGCACACCCAGGCTCTCACGTGCGCGCGCGTGTGCGCACGCACACATACACGCACATGCACCTAGACACAAACACAACGACACACTACGCGCATACATGCACAGCACAAACTAATGCATACGCACATGCACGCACTGCACAAGCCCACGCACCTGCAGTTTCTTGTCGAGCAGCTTCTCGAGGGGGGCGCGGTTGAGCAGGTAGAGAAAGTCGTCCAGCCACTTCTTCTTCTCCTGTGCGTTCGGGCAAATGACAATCACGCGCGTCTTGTTCTCGCGATCGCCCTTCTCGGCGACCTCAAACGCGTTCTTGAACTCTGCGCAACGATGCACACACACAGAGAGAGAGAGAGAGAGAGACACATGAGAGGAAAAGGCGTGCGATGAGATTGCGTGTAACAGACAGCGAGGCTCAAATTCAAAACAAATAGGAGCATTTCAACCGTGCACGCGATCCCACACGCACACAGCACACGCATGCACGCAGAGACAAATACGGCACGCACCGTCCGTGTCGCGGAGGTCCATGACGCCAAGCGACACGATCTTCATCTTCTGCTTGAGGATGAGGTTGCAGTCCGACGACCCCTGCAGGGCCGCGCGGTCCTTGTCGCTCGCGAGGTTGCACACGACGAACAGCGTGTCAAAGAGGTACACCTGGCGCTCCTTGGCCTTGCCGCTCTCCTTCCCCTCCACAATCATCACGCGCAGGCGGCTCTCGCGCAGCAGCTCCGTCACCGACTTGGCCAGCGACGGGTTCTGCAAGGAAACAAGAAGAGTGTGAGGACGAGGGAATGCTGAACGAGTAACGGAGGCAGTGACGGCATGAAGCAACTGGTGTGTGTGCGCGACGGAAAGCCGAGGAAGTGACAGAGGCAGCGAGTGCGAAAAGGCAACAACGCGACAAGGCACTGGAAGAGTGACCGAATAACTCAGGCACCAAAGTGATGCGGCCAAAGTGGATGTCGCAGCACGCACGCACGCACGCACATCCAGGCGGACAGGCGACACCGACCTCCCATCCGACAATTTGTCCCTGCAGTTCGGTGAACGTCTCTTCGTCGACGCGCTGCATTTTTGGCGGACCACGCTCGATGCTCGACCCCCCAAGCAGCCTGAGGGCCTCTTCGTGCATGGGACGAAGGGCGGCCTCCGCGTCGCGCAGGTTCGTGCTCTCCGCCTGGAGGCTGGGGACGGCCCGGCTGCGCTGAGCGGCGCACTTTTGCAGCGTCTGCGGGCGAAAACAAGATGGGTATGAGCGCGGCCAGTTCATCAGTCGAGGGAATTGCGGCCGTCGCAACGCACCTTGATCAGCTCCATATAGTGGAGAAAGTGGTTGACTGGCTCGAGCAACAGCCGGGGCAGCACGTAGAGGACGCCCTGTCGGAGGTTTTGCAACTGCGGAGAGCAAATGCGATGGGGCGGCATTGACGTTAGAACAAGGACCACGTCGAAGGGAGGCGCACGAGGCGAAGGCAAAGAGGAGAGTAAGAGTGAGAGTGTGCACGCAGAGCCCTCTCAAAGAAGCTACACGCACAGGATGAGAGCGCAATTGATGGAAAGAAAAGGCGCTTGTGCACGCGCGTGCAACAACCACGAACTAAATGCCCCGAGACGCATGCAGAAAGCGCACAAGCATCCGTCATTCCGTGTCCGGACGCACCTCGAAGAACGCCGCGGCGCCCGGGTGCTTCATGACCTCGTCAATGGCCATGCGCCGCTGTAGAAAATTCTCCGTGTACGACGAATACGCGTCCATCTTCTCATCCTGCGCCACAGCCCCGAAATTGCGTCAACGCCCAGACGGGCTTCAGCAGCAAACAAGCAAAGGCTCGAGTGGGGCAATAACACGCACGAACGCGCCCAATTGGGAAACACGCCGGTCATACAGGACAAATGTGGAAGCCAGCGGCTTGGCAACACCCCCTGTAAAATACTCACCAGCGCACAGTCGACAAAGCACTTGCCGACGAGCGGGAAACTCTCGCCGCCCTCGCTCGCCGAGAGCGCGGCCTCGCGGGCGTCGTTGAGGCTGAAGAAGAAGTCCTTCTCAAACTCGTACACCTCGTTGATGTTGTTGAACACCTTGACGGTCACGTGGTCCTTGAAGATCTCGGGCGCCGCCTTGAACGCCTCGAGGAAGATCTGCGGACGTGCGTGCGTGCGCGTGTCAGCATATTGTCGACAGCTACGACACATTGCTCTTAACTCCAAATGCACACACAAAGCCGCCATTCAAGAGGCGAGTCCCACAGCCCAGCTCAGCAATTGAGCGGAGAATGCATGAGGGAAAGAGACAATGGGAGGCAGTAAGAAAGAGGCGAAGAGGGTGTGTGGTTGTGTGTGTGTGTGTGTGTGTGTGTGTGTGTGTGTTTGTGTGTTTCGTCGGGGAGGGGGGAAAAAGGGGGCTTACCCTGATGGCCATTTCGAGGTCGCGCATGTACTTCTGCTGGCACGTGTACATCGCCTTGAACACCTTCTCGGCACCGATGCGATTCTGCGCAATGTAGAAAGAAAACTTGAGTCACCGAGGGCGGAAACGAGGCTGCAGATGTACGTGCATGCACGCAAGCACAAACGCACTCGCGGACATCGAGCGCGCACGCACACAAGTATGAACGACTCCGCACGCGCGCGCACGCACACACGCACGCACGCACCACTTTCGGCGGCACCGGAGGAGCGAGTTCGGGCTCGGCGAGCTTGAACAGCCCCTTGAGCACATTGTCGCCGCTAATGGCGCCCTCGATGTGCTCCGCAGTCGTCTCAATCTTCTGCGTGTTCTTCGCGTAATTCCCGGCGAGCTTCAGCACGTCCGACGCGACGTACTCGAGCGCCGCGCACATGTACACGACGCTCTCGGGGTCCGTCTTGCCGCCCGGAAACACCTCGCGCTGCAGCCACTCCTGAATGTCCGCGGCGGGAAAGTACGTCGAGCTCGCGAGGGCGACCTTCTTCGGCGCCTTTCGGAACCGCTTGATTGCCTCGTCGCCCATCTCAAAGACCCACTTGTGAAGCGCCTCCGGGAACGTTTTTTGGACAATCTCGCGAACGTCGGCGGGGCCGCGCATGGGACGGGCGCACATGAGGCCCATCAGCGCATACAACCGCCGCTCCATGTCGGACATCGCCTGCAAGTTGGCACGCGGAAGAACGTGAGATTTAGGGTTTTTTGTGGGTATGTTTTTGTAGTGGGAATAGATGCACAAGACAGAGAAGAGAGATAAAACAGAAGAATGGGACATGGAGTGCCAAATGCATGTGCTTAGAAGAACAGCGCGGCATGTGAGAGAATGACGCGAAGGGGACTGAAGGAGAACACCGACGCACGCTCACGCACCCAATCGCACACCGACACGCACACAAGCAGTTGACTCGCAACACGCGCACTCACCGAGGCCCCCAGCGTCATGTCCGGGTGCACTTCCTTAAAGACGCGCTGGATGGGCTTTTCAAACTGACCCGCCCACTTGCCATAGTTGGCGGGAAACGAGTACTCCTCCCCCGACATTCCCGCGAAAAGGGGCCACACGGACGCACCGACAAACAACCGCGGGAAGACTATCGAAGTGCGCGCGCGCACGAGGCGCAATCGACGCGCTTTCCACCCCCCGCGGCCCGCGCAGACGCCGAAATGAATTCGCGCGTGTGCGACGGGAGCACGGGGTGAAGAGTCTGCTTTCCTTCACACGCAGAATCGGTCGAATTGAGGACGACTTTTGTGTGAAAAATAACGAGGTCAAAGCCCCGTCGCGACAATGGCGTGCGTAAGTGCGTTGCAACGTCGTCTTGTGAAGACTTGTCTCGCCTTTCTGTGTGCTGGTGCGTGCGCGAAGCGAGAGAGAGGGGAATAGGAGGCGCGCGCGCGTGCGTGCATGTGTCTGTGGGTGTGTTTGTTGTTGCTGCAGCCAGCCGTGGGCAAGAAAATTCTATTTCAGGTAAAATAAGTGCTTCTATTTCCTAATGATAAACTAAACCGCAGCCTATATATCCATAAAAAGGATTACTGGCTTCCTTATTGTTGTATAAGTCATACATTCCTGGATAATTTCCAAATATAGGAGTTGTGGTCAGGAACTGTAAACTTTATATAGTTTACAAATTCCCATATCAACATAAAAAGGTAGTGCGCACATTTACCATTTGTAGAAGGTGGGCCTTTGAATATTTCCAGTGCGGACTCGCAGCGGCTCACGACCACCAACGACGCACACACACGCACAACGCGCGCACGCACGCACACACACACGCACACGCACTCTCACACACTCACACACACAGTCGCACGTCTTCCAGCAACTTGTTCAGCTTTCGCGAATTGACTTTCTTCCGTTTATCGGCAGGTCGTCAGTGTTGTGCGTGTGGGTGTGTGTGGGCGCGCCGCGACTCGGAGTCGTCTGGGTGCTCTGGAGTTCGTCCGTTTCCCCTCTCTCTTCCCCTCTTTGCAGCGCCCGTGTGCGCGGAGGGTTTTGAGGGAATGGGCGGGAGTGGGAGCAAGGAGGACAAGCGCAAGAAGGCGCTCGAGAAGAAGAAGCGCGCCATTTCGCACTCGACGCAGTCGATCGAGGGCGCTCACAATGCCGCGATGGAGAGGCAATCGGCGGTCATGCCCATGCCGCAGGACCCCGCGGAGGTCGACCGCCTCTTCGCGCAGCTGCTGGTGCGTCGCGTGGACTGCGCGGTCTCAACGCGCTCGGACGTTGATTCGCTCCATCCCTCGTTTCTTTGGTTTTTGCTGTGTCACTGTGTTCGCTGACCCCGCTGCCTTCTCTTGGTGCAAACAGGACGACTTGAACTTGACGTCGGAAAAGCGCGATCAGATGCTTGGCTTTGACAGGGACCGCAAGTGGACCATATACAACATGCACGCGGGCGCGTCGGCCATCCACGCCGTGGGTATTGCGTGGAGTGCTTCCGTGCTCGTCGCGTGGGAGTCGTGCGTGTTTGCGATGCTTTGCAACATGCGCCTGCTGTTTTTTTTTTGTGTGTGTGTGTGTCTGGGTGGGTGGTGGGTGAGCGTGTGTGTGTGTGTGTATGTGTGTGTGCATGTGTGTGTGTATGTGTGTGTATGTGTGTGTATTCGTGTGTGTGTGTGTGTATGTGCGTGTGCGTGTGCATGTGTGTGTGTGTGTATGTGTGTGTGTATGTGTGTGTGTGTGTATGTGTGTGTGTATGTGTGTGTGTGCGTGTGCGTGTGCATGTGTGTGTGTGTATGTGTGTGTGTATGGGTATGAGTTAGCTGCGAGTGCAACGGTCGCACACACACTCCATTTACACCTTCGCTTGGCAGGTGGGCGGCGGTGCAGACGCAATGAACAGCGCCGAAGCGCCGCCCGAGTCGTACATTGAGAAGCACAAGGCGGCGATGTCACGTGAGGAGAGGGCCGCAATCATCAACTCGCTCACGATCGCCCTCCGTTCGCGCCCTATTCGGTCCGTGTTTCTGCAGCACGCCCGTTTGCCATTGTCCTTTTCGTCGGGATTGTGTGTGTGTGTGTGTGTGTGTGTGTGTGTGTGTGTGTGTGTGTGTGTGTGTGCGAGCGTGTATATGTGTGTATGTCTGTCTGTCTGTCTGTCTGTCTGTCTGTCTGTAAGTGCGTGTCTGTATGACTGTTTGTCTGTCCGCCAGTCTCCGTGCGTGTATTTGTGTGTGCTGCGTTTGAACAGTGTGAGGCGTGCTGCTCACTCTGTCTCTTCTTCCCTTTTCGCAGCTGGGTGATCAAGTTCTGCGACATCAATGGCCTCGAGTTCATTCTAGACACACTCAAATACCTCGACGACTCGGAGAGGGATGGGCCCATGCACACCAACCTCGTCAAGGGCGTCAAGGCGCTCATGAACAACTCGGTACGTGCGCGCAACAGTCGCTCTCGCTCTCTTGCGTGGCTTTGTTTTGAACAGTCGTGTTATCGCCCCGTGCCTGTACGCCTGTTGTGCACGTGAGTGTGGGGGCATGGGATTGCTTATCGTTGTAATGAGAAGGCTGCCTGTGTTTGCGATTGCGTTTGGTAGAGAGAGCTCAATGTTGAATGTCGAGAGTGCACGTTGTGTGAATATGAAATGCTGACACGCGTTCTCTCCTTTTCCCTTCGCAGTACGGCCTTCGCCAAATGCTCAAGCACCCCGACGGACTTACTATCGTCGCGAGGTCGCTCCGCAGTCGAAACGTCAAGACGAAGACGCTCGGTGCGTATTGTTGTGCTGTTGCCCAGCGTTTCAGGACTCACCGTCTTACACATGGGCGCCCCACGCACGCACTGGGCTTCAGTTCTCGAGATTCTCGGAGCGAGCTGCCTCGTCCCCGACGGCCACCAGCAGGTGCTTGCGGCGATGGACGCGTTTTGCGTCTTCCACAAAGAACGCACGCGCTTCATGACGATCATGGACGACCTGTCGAAGCGCATCGGCGACGTCGACATTGACCTCGCGCTGCAGGTGGGCTTCAGTGTGTGTGTGTGTGTGTGTGTGTGTGTGTGTGTGTGTGTGTGTGTGTGTGTGTGTGTGTGTGTTTGTAGTGCGTGCGTGCGTGTTTGTATTGTGTGTCCGTGTGCGTGTGCGTGTTTTTGTGTGTTGGCGTGCCTGCGTGCTTGCAGGCTTGTCCTTACGGTCGCAGAGTGTTAGGAGATCGCGATTGGCAGTGTTCACGACGAAGAATAGCGACGTCGAAAGTTGTGCGCAGTGAGTAGAGGTGATCGCCTGACATGGCACCCGCGGCTGCTTGCTCTCTCCTCAGATTGCGGCGATGGCCTTTGTCAACGCCGTCATCTGCTCTGGCCCGGGGAAGGAGAACGTCGAGTTCCGGCAACACTTGCGCTTCGAGTTCTACATGCTCAACATCGAAAACATCATCAATGTGAGTGCACGGAAGAACAGCAGAAGCTCAGGTCGAATGTTGTGCGCGCGTCTTTTGTGTGCGCGTATGTGTGTGATTTCTGTGTAGCCTATACGAAGGACTGTGGACCTGGATAGTGAGCAGTGTTGCTGAGCGAGTGTGATTGGGGGGAACGACGTTGGGGTTGGGGTTGGGGTTCGGCCAGCTCTTCGCATCGATACCATCGCAAAGCGCACGCATGTATGCTGACCTATGTTTACGCCTCTCTGCAGCATCTTCGCTCCGAGAACAGCGCGAATCTCAACCGCCACTTGGATGTCTTTGAAAACTTCGCCGAGAGAGACCACGAGGCCATCCTCGAGGAATTTGACTCGCACGGCGTCGATGTGAGTGGCGCGTGGCAAGCACGCATGTAACGAGGCTGACGTTGCACTTTTGTCGCCTGAAGTCCGCATGTTAGGCGTGTGTTTGCATGCGCAGAATTCATTCGTGTACGTGCATTTGTGTGTCTAGAACCTATTGTAACGCCGTCGCTATGCCGCAGCTCAAGAACCAGGTGGCCGTGTTCGGCCTCCTCGAGCACCAGATTGCGAACACGCCGTCGTACCCCTTCCTGACGAGCATCTTCAATCACATGCTCCTCATCCCCAACGACCACACAACAAGGTACCTGCCGCGCATGTGTGGTTGTGCGCTTGTCTGAACGTGTCATGGCGCGTGTGTCTGTGCGTGCGCGAGACACGTGTGCGTGCGTATCGCAATTGAATGTGCGACATGTGTGTGCTCACTCGCGTCTCTCTTCCTGCGCAGACCGAAGTACTACCAGCTCATCGACCGCATCACGCGCCAAATCGTTATCCAGACGGAAGACAAGATCGACCCCGACGGCCGCACGGTGGACATTGACGTGCAGGGCGCGATTGGCGCACTCATCTCGCAAGAGCGGCTGGACGCCCTCGAGAAAGAGCGCGACTCGTACAAGGCGAAGCTGGAACACAAGGAGAAGGAGCTTGCCGAGATGACCATGAACAGGGACAACTTCAAGCGAAAGCTCGGTGCGTGGTCTGGGAGTAGTGGTGTTGCTTCTTTTGTCCTACTATGGATTCCTTGCTTGTGCTTTTTGGGTAATGTCTGACTGTGCCTCCACAACACACGTCTAATCACACGCACGCACGCACAACAGACAAGGCCACGCGCGATGCCAAGACGCAGAAGACGGAGATGGACGCGCTCCAGAACAGCCTCAAGGAGGCCAAGGAGGAGGCCGTCCGCCTCACCGCCCTTCTGCAGCAGCGCGCCGAGTCTGCCGCCGTCATCATCCCCGCCGGCATTCCCGCGCCCCCCGCGCCTTCTGGCGACGGAAACAACGCGTCCGCCGGAGGGCCTCCGCCGCCGCCCCCAGGTCCCGGCGGTCCCCCTCCCCCTCCGCCTCCGCCCGGCAGCGACGCGGGTGGCCCTCCGCCGCCGCCGCCGCCGGGCATGATGGGTGGTCCCCCGCCACCTCCTCCACCGGGTATGGGCGGTCCCCCGCCGCCGCCTGGAATGGGTGGCCCTCCGCCGCCCCCCGGTGGCATGGCTGCGCCGGTCAAGAAGAAGCTGCCGGAGCGCAAGCGGCCGGTGGCGAAGACGGCACTCAAGTCGTTCAACTGGGCGAAGCTCCCGGAGAGCAAGATCGACAACACGCTGTGGATGGAGCTTGACGACACGAAGGTGCGCTTCATTTGAGACGTGCGTTTTTGTTGTCTATGTGCCTACACCGCAAGCAGCGCTCGTGTGTGAGGTCGTGCTGGTCACTAACGTCGTTCCATCGCCCGTCTCTCTCCATCCGCCCTCCGCAGCTTCTCGGCAAGCTGGATTTTGGCGAGTTTGAGGAGATGTTCTCGGCGTACCAGAAGCCCCAAAAGGACGAGGAAGACGCCGCCGCTGCTGCTGCTGCCGCCGCCGCCGCCAAGCCGAAGGAACTGTCGGTCGTCGACGGACGCCGGTCGCAGAACTGCTCTATTCTTCTCAGCCGCCTCAAGATTGACAACGACCAGATTCGCAAGGCCGTTCTCACCGTCAACGACGACGTCCTCACGAAGGTGCGTGTTGCTTTGTCGGAGAATATTGTGGAGGCGAATTTGCGTGTGTGCCAGGTTGCCCACATGCTGTGCGCGTGTGTGCGTGTTTGTGTCTTTTGAACGCCATGTGTACTCGAGTTATGCTGTTGCATGATCGCGTGTGCTGACGCGACCGTCCCGTCGCTTCATGCGTGCAGGATGTGCTGGAGCAGCTTCTCAAGTTCGTCCCCGCGGCCGACGAGATTGCGCTCCTCGAGCAGCACAAGGACGAGGCCGACAACTTTGCGCGCGCCGATCGCTTCCTCTTTGAGATGGGCAAGATCCCGCATTACGGGCAGCGCCTCCAGGCCATGCACTTCAAGTGGCAGTTCCACGACAAGATCCGCGAGCTCGTCCCCGCGATCGAGACGCTTGCGTCGGCGTGCAAGGAGGTGCGCGACAGCAAAAAGATGCGCACCATCCTGGAGCTCCTGCTCGCGCTCGGCAACTACATGAACAAGGGCGCGCGCGGCAACGCCTACGGCTTCCAGCTCAGCAGCCTCTCGAAGGCGCTCGACACGAAGGCGAGCAGCAACAAGCGCCAGACGCTGCTGCACTACCTCGTCCTCACGATCGACAAGAAGTTTGCCGACATCAAGGATCCCGGCACGGATCTCCCGAGCGTTGCGCTGGCGGCGAAAATCAGCCTGCTGGAGGTGGAGAAGGACGTCGGGACGCTGAAGAAGGGAGTCAAGGACGTGCACACGGAGCTCGAGTTCCAGCAGAACAACAAGGCCGCGGACAAGAACGACGCCTTTGTCCAGACGTTCGAGAAGGTGCCGTTGTGCTGCGAATGTCGTCGCTTGGTGCCCGCCCCGACTTCATGTGCGGTCGTGTGCCGGCGGCACGCTAACGCTCTCTTTTTTGCGTCGCAGTTTTACTCGTGGGCCGAGGACCAGTGCAAATCGATCGACGAGAAGTTCCAGGAGGTGAAGAAGGCCTTTACGGACGCCGTCGCTTACTTTGGCGAGGACCCCAAGGCGATGGGCCCGGAGGAATTCTTTGGGACGTTCGCCCAGTTCGTCGCCGCTTTCCAGGTACGTGTGCTTGTGAGTGTGCTCGTTTTGTGTATTGGTGTGTGCATTCGTATGGTTGCATGTGTGCGCGCGACGTTGCATGAGTGTACTTGTTTGTGTATTGGTGTGTGTGTGCATTGGCGTCGTCAGAGTCTTGACCGCGGTGCTACGTCTGGATTTGCAGCTTGCCCGCGAAGAGAACGAGCAGATTGCGAAGGAAATTGAAGAGGAGAAGAAGAAGCAAGCCGCGCTGAAGGTGCGAGTGTGGTGTGTGTGTGTGTGTGTGTGTGTGTGTTTTTTTTTTGGGTGGGTGGGGGAGA
>CALSCQ010000488.1:0-22300 GCA_943704525.1 Pigoraptor vietnamica
TCTGGGGGGTGCGTCAGTGTTGCACGCGTCGATATTGCTGCACAGACGCACACTGCATACACACGCACGACACCCGGCCACACACTGACACGATCGCACGTGCTTGTCCCAGGGAGCTCCTGCAGTCGCCCGAGTGCCCAAAGACGCCCACCCTCGAGGACTTTGGCATCTCCGCGCTCACACTCGCCGCGCTTAAGAACAACGCCGCGGCGTCCGCAAAGAAGGGCGCCGCCGTGAATCTTCCGGCTTACAGGGCCGCGCCCACCTACGAGGCTACAACGCCCGCGCGTGCTGGCCGTGTGCCGTGAGTGTTTCGCGTGTGCACTGTGATTGGATGCTTGGCTGCTCTTCGTCTGCGTGTTTCTGTGTCTCGTGGTGACGACTGTGTCTTAACCGCAAGCAGAAACGCTGCCGCAACACCAGCGGCGCCCCCGTCTTACTCGGCCATTACGCCGTCAATGCGCGTGAACACTTCAAAGGCCGCCGTTACGCCCGGAGGCCTCGTTACGCCCAGTGGTCCGCGTCCTGCGCTTCCAAAGTTCACACCGGTAAGCACTGACATTACACACGACGACACATGCACATTTATTGACACTATAGTACCTACACAATGCTCTCCTCAAAAAAAAGGGGGGGGGGGGGCATGGCAGCACATTTGCGTTTGTGTGCGTCTTCGAATTCTCACATCTCACTTGCTCTGCAGAAGCGGGATGGAGACATTGTCCCTGTCGAGGGTGCGGCGCTGCGTCACGTGACAGCTGAGGAGTGGACGACCATGCCCGACTACATCCGCGCCCAACTGACGCTCGATTTCGTCAACGACACGGCCGACGCGGTGAGTTGAGACTGAGAGGAGAAGCATTTGAGGGTGCACACGCAAAGCCGCTCTGAATGCTCAATGGGATGCTGTGGTGGCTCTGTGCGCAGTCCGCTTCTCACACGCCATTCGATGCTGTAAGACCCGCTAGCTTTAGAATCAGTCGACACTTCTCCGTCAATTTTAAACATGTCCGGCGCCTTTCTCTCCCCCTTCAGATCAGCGCGTTTGCGGTGTACAAAGCGTCGGAGGGCGCCGGCGGCGTCGCGGGCATTTTGCAGTCGGAGCTCCGCGAGTCGCTAGAACTCGGCACGAAGACAAAGGCGGTTGTTCTCGTCCTCCTCAAGCTGCGGAGGCTCGTGCTGCGGTCGTCGGAGTACGGAGACCCGGCGGACCCGATGTACACGCTCGCAGTGTGAGTGCGTGGGAATGAACAATTCTTCGTCGTGTTTGCACGTTGTTGTATCAGCGAAAGCAAACAATACGACCGTCCAACGACACGAATGGGAGGGGATGCACGGCACCTTCGCACAACCCCCGCACGTGGAAAGGAGAGTGTGACCTCTGCGCCATAGCCAAATGAGTCCGCAGGGTCCACCAACTCACACACCTGCTAAACGTTACACTTGTAGCATTAGAGAAAACCTTTCTTATGCGAGGCGGCGGACGCAAGCGATACGACGCAAGAAGACGCAAGCCAGCAACCAGCAAAGTGCCTGTGGCGCTCCGTGCTCCACGCAGACAGCGCAGACAGGCATTCGCCCTATTGCGACATAAAAAGACGATGTGGTGGTCGACGTTGCTGGCGATAACAGCAGCTTCAAAGCCATAGCGTGCAAGTGCATGTAACGTGTGCGAGCGCGAGTGTAAATAATGCGTGTCGCAAGCAACCCCTCGTAGCCCTTGAGACGACCCATCGCACGGCCGTGAGCGAAGGCCGCGACGCCCCGCACACCCTCACTTGAGCGTGCCGCTCCAGTTGACGGGATTGAGCACCATCGTGCGCCTGTCGAGCTCCCTCTCCGTTTCCCTGTCCCGCTCGGCCTGGTTGCGCTTCTCCGCCGCAATCTGCGACACGTGTGGGTGCGTGAGAGTGGCAGGAGTGCGCACACTAAACGGCGTATTTGTCGGCGTCTATAATAGGTAAATACAGACACACACACACACACTCTCTCTCTCACTCTCTCTCACTCTCACAGAATCGATGGGGGGTTCAACCTCTATGACTGCCACGAACTGAGGTCTCACACACACACACACACACACACACACACTCACTCACACTCACACACACACATACACACAAGCTCATTCTCATTGTCCTCAAGGCCGCACGCACCGCCTGGTTCGTTTCGAGGCACAGCTTGGCGAAATCGTGTCGGACAACGTGCCCCTTATATATCTCCCACGCCGCGGCGCCGTCGACCTCAAGCAGGTTCTGCTCGAAGGCCAGCTCGCGCTCCTTCTCTGCCACCGTTTCGCGCTCTTTCACCTGCATCTGCTCCTCCAGTGCCACGCGATGCGCCTCACTGCGACAAGGCGTATGGCATAAGACAGGAGGCCTTATGATGGCAAAGTATATGAGAAACACCACAATTTACACACGCACTTGCGCACACCACACTTGCCGATAGAGACACACATGCGACGCACACGCACATGCACGCACACACACGCCAATACACACCGCATGCCACATGCACGCACTACATGTACGCATCACGAACACGCGCGCACACCCACACGGAGGCGCGCCTGTCCTCGTCCGTGCCGTAGTACAGCTTCTGCAGCGGCGAGTGCGTGCTTTCCCTCGCGCGCTGCTTCGCAAGCCACTTCTGCTCCTCCTTCTCCTGGTTCAGATCAAACGTCGTCTCCGTGAGGCGACTCGGCGGTCGCATGGCGCGAAAGCCGATGCGCGGCTGCCCGTCCAACCCGTACAGGTTCATTCTCGGTGCGTGTGATGCTCGAGCTCGATGGAGCCACGCTGCGACACTCTCTAGGACGAACGTTGGCGGAACGCTTGCGTGCGTATGTCCACGTTGGGGCCCGAGCCCCTTGGGTTGTGCAAGCCCTGTAAAGAGTCGGCAACGACAACTTTGGCCTTCGAGTGCTCTGTGTGTGTGTGTGTGTGTGTGTGTGTGTGTGTGTGTGTTGTGTGTGTGTGTGTGTGTGTGTTTGTGTGTGAGTGCTCTTGTGGGGCCAATTTGAAATTTGCGGCACCGGAATCGGAATCGGAATCGGAACGGGATTTCCACACGTGCGGCAACAGCCGGTTCATCCCAGCATCAACTGCCCATTGAGACGACTTTACTAAAGTCATCTCCTTTTGTTTTTCTTTCTCTTTTGGCATTCGTCTCACCCGTGTCGCTGCGTAACGGACAACATGGCGGACGTGGCGCTGAGCGCGCGCGTGTGCGTGGGGTGTGGGCAGCCGGCGCAGATGCAGTGCCCGACATGCCTCTCCCTCAAGCTCCCACCGAGCCCCTTCTGCTCGCAGACGTGCTTCAAGGCGAACTGGGCCACGCACAAGGCCGTCCACGCGCCCCCAGGTGCGCAGAGAAGCGATCCCACACTGGCACGCGCGTGTGTTGTTGCTTGATTGTTACAATCTGTTGGCGGAGGCATTAACTTCGTTCTGCACAATGGCTTCAGTAACCACTTCGAACGGGCACGTGGCGCCTCCCGCGGGATACAACCCCTTCCCCGGATACCCGTACACCGGCGAATTGCGACCATGGCCGTATGGGCCCGTGCGCACGGTTCCCGCACACATTGCACGGCCCGAGTATGCCGAATCATGTGAGTGATCGCGTACTGCGTTGGGCTGCACGCGTCTGTGAGAGCTCGTTTGGTGTGTCTCAAATGCGCATGCACATGTCTGTATGTGTGCGTGTACGTGCGTGCGTGGGGTGCCTGCGTGTGCGTGTCTCTGTGTCTGCGTCTGTGGGTGCGCACTCGTCGTCGCTCACACGCGGGCGTTTGCAGCAATCCCCGTGTCAGAACAGAAGGCAAAGCAGTCGTCGACCATTGAGGTCATGTCGCCCGCCATGATCGAGAAGCTGCGCAAGGTCGGACTGGTGGGTCACGTGGGCAGAGGAGAGACCTCATATCAATAGGCAGAGGGAGTTATCCCTCGACTGTGGGCAGTAGAGCACACACACACACACACACACACACACACACACACACACACACACACACACACACACACACGCGCGCGCACGCACTAGGGCGAATGGTGTATGAACCATTGTTGTGTCGTGTTCACTCGATATTCACCCCGAAAAACGTGTCTCGGCATTCGCCTGCTGCGTAATGGAAGCACATGCGTGCAGTGGTACCTTCCGACGTCTCCGTCCCTGTGCTTGTGTTCTCACGCGCACTCTCTCGCACACTGCAGCTGGGCCGCGAAGTGCTGGATCTAGCCGCCGCTGCCATTCGCCCCGGTGTTACGTGCGATGAGATTGACCGCATCGTGCACGAGGCGTGCGTCGAGCGCAACGCATATCCCTCCCCTCTCAACTACTACAAGTTTCCCAAGTCGTGCTGCACGTGGGCTGCTCTTGCGTTTTGTCCTGTACTGCTGCCGTTGTGTGTGTGTGTGTGCATTGTGGGTGTTGCTGCCGTTGTGTGCTGTCCTGTGTTGCTGGTGTTGTATGTATGCGTGTTGTGGGTGTTGCGGCTGTTGTGTGTCACATGTGTCATGTGTGCGGTGTGTGTGTGTTGTCTGTGCGGTGTGTGTGATGTAGGTATGGTGTATTCTGGACTTTGCACAGCGTGACGCTGGTGTGCTTCGCTCCCCAGTTCCGTCAACGAGGTCATCTGCCACGGCATACCCGACACGCGGCCGCTGCAGGACGGAGACATTGTGAACGTCGACGTGTCGGTGTTTCACGACGGCGTGCACAGCGATCTTAACGAGACGTTTTTCGTGGGGAAGGTGGACGACGCCGGGAAGCACCTCGTGAAGGCCGCGTGGGAGTGTCTGGACAAGGCCATTCAAATAGGTGTGTGGTTGTCTGTGGGTTCAGTGAGTACGTTGCGGCTGTGTGCGCGTCTGTGTGTCTGACGTTGTGTGGACGATGCGTCTGCGTGCAGTGTGTCGGGATGTGTCTGTCTTTCTATGTGTGTGCGTGTGTGAGTGCCTTGCTGCATGTACGTGCTTACACCGTGGGCCACAGTCAAGCCTGGCGTCCTCTACCGAGATGTCGGCAACGTCATCCAGAAGCACGCAACCGCCAACAAAGTCTCTGTCGTGCGAAGCTATTGCGGCCACGGGGTCCACTCGCTCTTCCACTGCGCACCGAACGTCCCACATTACGCAAGTGGGTGTCGTTCTGTGTGTGCGTGTGCGTACTGTGTGTAAGAGAGAGAGAGAGTGTGTGTGTGTGTGTGTGTGCGCGCGCGCGAGACAAAAATGTTCCCTGTGCTCTGTTCCCTTGCTAATCGCAATTTCAACTGTTATCTCTTCTCGCTGCAGAAAACAAGGCGGTGGGCGTTATGAAGCCTGGTCACGTTTTTACCATTGAGCCGATGATCAACGAAGGTGCGTAAATATACGGCACACGCGCGCGCTCACACACACATTCATACATGCACACAAGCACAAGCACACACACACACACACACACAAACGCACACACATCGCACAAGCACACACACACATACACACACACACACACTAACACACACACAACACGAGCCTATTGCCATCATTGACTCTCACCATGCTTCAGGCACGTATATGGACGAGACGTGGCCTGACGACTGGACTTCGGTGACGCGCGATGGCAAGCGGAGCGCGCAGTTTGAGCACACGCTGCTTGTGACGGAGACGGGCTGCGAAGTGCTCACGCGCCGAAGGGACCACGACGGCCTCCCGCACTTTATGACGCAGGCGCAGTGAGCCGCGTGTGCGCAGTGTCCTCATGAAGAGTGCTCTGGCCTGCTATCATTGCGTGCAGTGTGATGCTAAAATTTAGTGAGTGCCTCTGCGCAGTGGGCCGTGTCTGTGGCATCATTCTACAGCGTAACTGCGGCAGACACAGCATCTTCGATCGGCACCATGTAGCACCTTCGTGCCATTGCTTTCGACGAGAAGAAAGAAAAAAAAAGAAAAAAGAGGGCACTCTGTTATAGATTTCGCGTGTATTCAGCCAGGGCTGTTCCAAACGCCCAAAGTCAAAAATTCAGTATGTATCACGCAGACATTTCGCTCAGTTGCACGTCAATATTCGGCGTCACCGTAGGCGCGGCTCCCTCCCCGTCCCCGTCGAGTGCCGTGAGGAAAGGGTGCTCCAGCAGCGCCTGCGCGTGCTCGCGCGACGACGGCGACCGCACGATGCACCGCGACAGAATATCGTACAGGTCGGCGTCGCAGTCCTCCGGAAACGCCGGCAAGTCGCGGCCGGCAGCAATGCGGTACATGAGCGTGTAGTTGTTTGGCGGCGGCGCCTGTTCTCCGCTCCCGCCCGCGGGCTCCGCGTCCGTCCACGGAATTCGCCCCGTGGCCATCTGCAGAATCGCGCAGCCGAGCGACCACACGTCGCAGCTGCGGCCGTGCGGCTCGCCCCGGATGACCTCCGGGGCCATGAACGCGACCGTCCCAAAGTGGCCCGCCGTGAACTCCCCCGTCATCGTCAGGCACCCCGTGAGGCGCGACGACGACCCAAAGTCGCTGATCTTGGCCACGGAAAAATCGTGCGACAGGAGAATGTTGGCGCACTTGATGTCCCGGTGGATGATGCCCCGCGAGTGCATGTGCGCAACCGCAGAGACAAGCTGCCGGGCGTAGTGGCGCACGCGGCCGAGCGGGAGCGCGCCCACGCGAGAGACGAGTCCGGACAGCGTTCCGCCCGTCATGAGCTCCAGGAACAGATCGACCCGAAACGCGTGCACGCGCGCGCACGGCGACGTGCAGTCCGCATCGCCCGACGCCTCGTAAACGCCTCCCAAGCACGCAATCACGTTGGGGTGGTTCAGCGTGCGGAGAATCGCCGCCTCCCGCGACGCACTGCGGAGGGCGCTGTCGCGCTCGAGCGCCGTGGCGCATGCGCCATCTACCCGCTTCACCGCAAACTGCCGCCCTGTCGGGTCCTCGCCCAAGTGCACCGACGCATTTCCCCCCCGGCCGAGGCGCTGCTTCAGCGTCCACGCGGTCCCCTCCGCGAAGAGGCCCGCCGGCACGCACGGGTACACGTCGCTCACCACGTCCTTCGCCAGGTGCATGCGCGAGACGGCGACCGCGAGGCCGTCCAGCAGCTCTCCCGCGCGCACTTCCCGCACGCGGCGCGCGCGTTCCTCCTGCTCTTCCTCGTCCTTCACGAGCTCCGCGCACGTCTTTTCCGGCTGCGCCTCTTCCTCGGGCTCGTCCTCCGATTCCTCGTCCTCCTCCCACTTGAACTCCTTCGCTGTCGACGACGACGGCGCACCCCCCGCAGACTGCTTGCGAGGGGACGACGTCGCGCGCGATTTGACCGTCGTGCGATGCATGCGCCGCTTGGCCAGCCGGGAAGCGACCGACCGGCTCATAGCGGGCTGCAGCTGTGCGACGGCGCCGCGTGCGTCGGGAAGCAGCGACGGGATTTGCTCTGCGACCGCGCAGCACTCGACGATCAGGTCGACCGCCCTCCGACCCACGCGCGCATGGCGAATGGCGAGGGCGGCGACCGCAAACGACAGGGCATTGCGCAGCACGGGCTCTCCCCTCCTCATGTCAATTAGCGCGCTCGGCGACTGCGAGAGGAGGTTCAGTGCGAGGAGGAGTCGCGCGTGCCACCACCGCCACGGCCAGGGCTTCCCGTCGGCGCCCACTGAGCGGGAGAGGTCGAGGACGTACGGGACGACGGCCGACGCGCCCCACCGCGGGTCCAGCGAGAGGCGACACGCGAGCGAAAGGGACGCCGAGCCGATGCGCTTGTTGGTATCGGACACGCGCGAAGTGACGGCATCGAGCAGGACCGACAGCGCGCGCTTCGCGAGGGGCGCGGGGACACCGAGGGGCATGTCTTCGGCGGCGAGGATGCTCGAGAGGGCGCCCGCAGCCGACTGGTGCACGCGGGCGACAGGGTCCGCGATGCCCTTCGCGATGACGCCGCACACGGCTTCGAGCACGGCGGCCGCGGGGACGGGCTCGGTGGAGGCGCCGTCGAGCGACCGCCGCACAATGTCGGCGTCGCCCGCCGCAATGGCCGCCGCGAGCGTCTGGCTGAGCGACTTGACGGCCGTCTCGCGCGGGATCCAGTTGCTCGCGCTCACGGCGGCAAACAGCGGCGCGCCGAGAATGGCCTGCGGAGTGAGGCTCGTGGGATTCGGTCCCGCCGGTGGGGCCGCTTCGGCGACCGCGACAAGGGCCGTCTCTGCTGCCGCGCCGCCCGCGACCTCTCCGCCACGCGCCGTCTCGTCCACACACTCGCCGCCGGGGCACTCGGGCATTGCAATCGCAGGCGAACTGACCGTCGACGAATACCCGGAGTCCGTCCCCGACGTCGCGCCATCCGCGCACGGCGTGGCCGGCGCCGGCACCGCGACGGGAATCGCGAGCGCCAGATTATTCGCCACGGCGCGCGAGGGAGGGGGTGTCGTGTCGGTCGGTGCCGAAGTTGTCGTGGCCACTGCTGTCGTCCCCGGGTTCGAGGCCTGCGACGGCGCGGCGACTTCTTTCCACTCGCACCGGCAGAGCGGGCAGCAGGCCTTCTTTCCCTTGCTCGTCCGCTCCTCGGTCCAAATGCGCATGCAGTGCTGGTGAAAGCGGTTGCCGCAGCCCTTGCGACAGAACGTGAGGCTCTCCTCGTCCACCATCTCGAGAAGGCAAATGGCACACGGGACGTCGTCGTCTGCTTTGGGCGCAAACTCCCACTCGCCGTCTTCGGCCGACGCGCCGTTCGACGCCGACATGACCTCCTCGACGGTACGCGGCTGTCCCGCGCTGCCGCCCGCTCGTACCATGCGCTGCGTTCGCTGCGGATAGATGATGGCGCTGCGGTGCTCTTGGAACGCGCGGAGGAGCTGTTCCGTCTCAAAGTCCTTGAGGGGCTTGGCCCAGAGCGTCGGCGACGTGCGCGGCACCATGAGCACGCGCAGCATGACAAAGAGAAGGTGCACGCAGTAGTCGCGGCCGCAGGTACATGTCTGCGGAAGGGTGGACGCGGGAGTTGAGACGGTGACATCGGGGACATCGTGCGTGTGCGCGCGTGTTTTTGTGTGTGCACTAAATGCGCGAAGAGACAAGAGCCCGTACACACACACCGCGCAATAGGGGGAGCGAAATCTCGCTCCCATCACCATCATCATACCGACAGCAATGCATGGACTCGTATTACCGTACTACCAGCAGTGCATGGACTCGTATTACCGTACTACCAGCAGTGCATGGACTCGTGCGAGGACAGAGCAAAAAGGAACAGAGCCGCGCACAACAAAAAACGATGCGACCAAAGGGAGAGGAAGAACAGGCCAACCCAACCCACCTGCGGCCCAATCAGCACCTGGTGCTTGATTTCGGTCGAGTCGCTGCACACCACAAACGAGCTCGGACCGCCCTGTCGCAGCAGATACAGTCGCACGCGCAGAGCCTTATCCACGCGGCTGTCGGGGTTGTCGACGGCCACGCGCGGAGGAAGGCGGGCCGTGGGTGCACCCAAGGGCGCGTTGTTGCTAGAAGGCGCGGCAACTTTTGACGCCGCAATCGAGTTGGATGCGCCCGCAATGAGAGGCACGCCACCGCCGGGGAAGGACGAGGCGCGGCGAGACGCCTTCGAAGCGAATGCATCGGCCATTTTTTCAACGCAAAGTGAGCCCAAAAGGCCCTTTCCGCGCGTCTCTCAGTCGCTGGGCATCATGAGTGACGCAATCTCCCACTCGACGAGTGAATTCGGACCGCCCAATACGAGCGATCAAGGTCGACGAGAAGTGCGAAGCGAGATCACGTCGTAGCAAAGCGCGCGAAGTAAGTGTGCTGTGTACTGGGGTGAATCGGTGACCCGAGCAGTGTGCGTGTGCACGCGTGTATGCTGTGTATGCTGTGTGTTGCGTGTGTGTGTGCGTGTGTGTATGCTGTGTGCGTGCGTGTGTGTGTGTGTGTGTGTGTGTGTGTGTGCGCGTGTGTGTGCGTGTGTGTGTGTATGTGCGTGTGTGCGGACAACCGTTCGCAGCCACGCGTCCCGCGTTTTGCTGCAATGGGCGCGGGGGAAGTGACTGGAATGCGCCACTGCACCACGCAGGCTGACGTGGCCGTTGCCTCATAATGCAATGCACGGTGGATGTTTCAAAGTGGGGCAAGCAGACATTCGCTGTGCCCTTTTTGGAAATAATTTACTTAAAAGACTAATTTTGGCAAAATGGATTTCCTTTTTGAAATTCAAATTGATGACGTAGATGCTAGACAAACCTATAAAAGGATATAATTTGACAAGTCCAGAAATTTAGACTGGTGTTCTATTCCCTTCGATTCTCCTTATATAGATATACAAAATTTCAGTCCTATTAATAGTAATGCGCACAAAAAGCCACTTTTTCTGTCATGTGACTTGCCCAGCTGACCCTCCAACCTCGTTTGGCAGCAGTATCTCCACAGTATAACGCCTTCTCCTCACGCACTACTTCGTCCCCGTCCTTCACTCGCATCCTTCACTCGCGCCCTTCACTCGCGTCTGCTGTCACTGGAGTGCGTCGGCGCAATGCGGGCGGCTCTGGTCGTGCTTGTGGTGGCCGCGCTGCTCTCCGGCAACGCCCTCGCCGAACTCCCGTGGCTGCGCGTGGGCAAAGCGGTCGACGGAACGCCGCGCCTGCACATTGTGGACGACGCCGGTCGCGTGGCCATCCTCCGTGGCGTGAATGTTGAGCTCGACCAGCGCGATGTCCAGGTGTGTGCGACTGCCTATGCTTAATCTTCTCATACGAAACAGAAAAGAAAATCGTGCTGAGAGTGCACTTGTGTGGTAATCGAGCTGAGGGAATGGCGTGTGATCTGGCGTAGGACCACGAGCACGACCCGTCTGCGTATGACGGCAAGTGCCCTCCGAACGCCAACACGTACAACGACCCGCCCATCTGCGAAATCGATGCCGGCAAGGGAAAGTACGCGCAGTCGACCGACTACGCCAGTGGCAACGATTTTGCGCAGATGCGCGCGTTGGGGTTCAACGTGATTCGCCTGTGCCTCTCGTGGAGCCAGCTGGAGCCGACGCCCGGCGTGTACGACAGCGTGTTTCTGTCGCGCGTCGCACAGGTGCGTGGGTTGAACGACGTGTAGTGAGTTGCCTTTAATGCGTCCTCCATTCCAATCGTCCTGCACGTGGTCTATCTGCGAGCGAGACATTGCATTTGGTGCCGCACAGCATGGCATTTCTCCACACGCAAATAACGATCTGCGCGTGTCTTGTGTGTGCGGCGAGAGTGTGTGTACGTGCATTTCCAGTCTCACATGCCGTGCCGCCGTAGGTCGTCTCGTGGGCGAAGGAGCAGGACATCTACGTCATTCTCGACATGCATGAGGACCTCTATTCCCGCTTCATCTTTGGCGATGTCACGCGCGAGCAGCCGCCCTACCTCGTGGCGTGCGACGGGCAGGACGGCGCCCCAGCGTGGGCCGTCCCCATTCACCCAATGTGGCCCGCGCTGTGCGTGATGGGCCAGGGAAACTTCAACCTCGCGATGATGTACGCATTCGATCTCTTTTACGACAACGCCGACGCCGGCGTCGAACAGGGCGACGCGCCGGGTCGTGGATTGCAGGTGCGTGCGAGTTGTTTGTGTGCGAATGGTGGTAGTGTGGGTGGGTGGGTGGGTGTGTGCGTGTGTATGTGTGTGTGTGTGTGTGCCTTCGTGTGCGTGTGCACGTGAGAAGAGGAGTCTGTGTGTTGGTTGTAACGAAAGACGTGTTAGGTGGCGCTTGTGTTCTCAGTCTTACGAACCCCCGTTCTCCAGGACCACTACATTGGTGCCATCGCCGCACTCGCGCGCACTTTCATCAACGAGAGCACCGTAATTGGTGGGAGAGACACACAGGGCACTCACACGCATGTGTGTGTGCGTGTGTGTGCATTGAAGCGTTTCACTGACCGACGGACCTGTTTCTCTCACTCACTCAGGGTTTGAGATTATGAACGAGCCGCAGCCGGGCACCCACCTCGAGCCCTTTGGCTTCGCCGCAAAATATCTCTACCCTTTCTACAAGCGCGTCATTCAGGCCATCACAGGTGCGATGGGTGCACGCAATGCACGCAGTTTGTGGTGTGCGAGTATGTGTGTGTGTGTGTGTGTGCGTGTGTGTGTGTGCGTGTGCATGTGTGTGTGTGTATGTAGGTGTGTGTGTCTGCGTCTGCGTATGGGATGTGTATGTGTGCGCCTGTGTGTCTGTTCATTCGTTGTCCGTTTGTGCATATGTGTTTTGCATGTGCAGCCCAGACGCATACAGGCTTACAACATGCACCTCACTTTTCTCCGTTCCAGGCGTGCGCGACGGCCTCCCCACGTGCCCTGCGAACGCCACAACCGCGCACGGCTGTGCTTACCCCGACCTCGGCATCCACGACACGCGCCACCTCATGTTCTTCGAGCCCAACGCCCTCCGAAACCAGCTCGACTTCAGCCCGCAGTTCTGCGAGCCCTTCACCGAGTACCCGAACATTGTGTTTGCGCCGCACACGTACACGCACTCGTTCACGATAGACCAGCAGATCTTCCACTGGCCCATCAACAACACGATCTACCCGCCGTCGTTTGACTTTGCGTACGACAACGCGGTGGAGGAGGCGGCCGCCATGAACGCCGCCGTGTACGTGACGGAGTTTGGGTGCGGACCCGACCAGGACTGGTTCATCATGGATGGGATCGTCACGGCTCAGGACAAGCACGTGACCGGAGGGACGATGTGGTCGTGGGTATTGCGTTTGTGTCGCGTGGCCGTCCGTCGTAGTAACGTAGTAACTGCTCGCGCTCTCGCTCTGCGTTTCATGCGTTGTGAGCCCTTTGTCTCCATGCAGCTTGTCGTCTCTCTCAACCCGCTTCTAGTACGCGTGTCGCTCTCCCCCGTGGTCTTGAGTCATATAGAATGCCCCTATGCCACTCCGTTGTCAAACACAGCCCGCACACAAATTCACCCCCCATTCTTCGCAGATGGAAGGGCAACTGCATGTCGCAGCAGGGGTGCAGTGGCTCGTGGGGCCTCTACCAGTCCCCGCTGGGCCAGTACCCGTCGCTGCCCCAGAACGGCCCCATCAACGCAAACAGGGAGCGCATTCTCTCGCGCGTTTACCCTCGGCGCATTGCCGGGGGCCACTTTGCCTATGGCTACGATGCGGCCAAGATGACCTTCTCGCTCGGCGCCGTCGCCACGGAGGCCACGTCGAGTGAGTCTCGCACATCCTATGTCAAATATGTCAGATCAGCTTAATCATAGCTGTTGGGTCCGTCCCACTTCGCACGAGACAATGTTACTCACATTGCGTTTTGGCCCGTTTCCCCCCTCAGATTGTGACGGCGACGCGTGCGTCACCGAGATCTTTGTGCCGCATCTCCTCGCACGTCCCGCGGTCGTGGTGAAGGGTTCCGCGACCGCCTCCAACACGGTCAACCCCGACAACACGACCACCATTTCCGTGCGCGTAACTGGCACCGGCGCTTACTCCATTGGCATCGCCTCGTACGCTTCGATCGCCGACGATCTCGCGACGAACGCGCTGGCCGCTGCGCAGAGCCGCGCGTCGAGTGGGGTGCCGGCGGAAGAGAGGAGAAGCGGGGCACCTGGTCGCGCACTCGCCGACATGATGCCCACGAAGGTGCTTGAGGGCTTTTTGGTGTGGCAGGAGCAGACGCTCGCGGCACTCAAGGAGGGACAGCACGCGCTGAGGGTGCACGAAGAGAGCGGAGGCAACAAGCAATGAAAGAGTTTGCCGTGTTTTTTAGCCAGAAATCTGTGTTTGGACAGTGTCTGGACACTTTTGGAATGTGATGGTGGCTATGGAAACGTCAGGTGTAATTCGGTCGACGTGTGGGCTTGTGTGTGTGTGTGTGTGTGTGTGTGTGTGTGTGTGTGTGTGTGTGTGTGTGTGTGTGTGTGTGTGTGTGTGTGTGTGTGTGTGTGTGTGTGTGTGTGTGTGTGTGTGTGTGTGTCTGTGTCTGTGTCTGTGTCTGTGTCTGTGTGTCTGTGTGTCTGTGTGTGTGTGTGTGTGTGTGTGTGTGTGTGTGTGTGTGTGTGTGTGTGTCTGGGCTTGTCTCGCACGTGCAAGGCCGGTAAGCCTTCAGTGAAAGCAAAGGTAGTTGAGCTCCACAGCAGACGCGCGGCAACAGGGGGCGCGCAAAAAAGGCGCTGCAATACGGTGGCGCACGGCGTTCGAAACGGCGTCCCGCACACACTCAGTAACAGAATGGGCTGCGGTGCGTCGGCGCAAGTGCCTGCCACGCAATCCACGTCCAAGGAAGTTCGCTACGAGCACATTCGGCACAAAATTCGGCCCCTCGACGTCCTCTTTTTCAAAGGGTCGTCGGCGTACGCGCAGCTCATCCGCGCGGGTGAGCGCCTCACCCTCGGCAACGGCGACTGGAACCACGTGGGGATAGTCGTTACGACGGACGTCATCCCCATCAAAAACGGCGTCCCCGGCGACCTGTACATCTGGGAATCGCAAGAGGCGGACGCGACGATGCCAAACTACGAGACGGGTTCGCCAAAGTTCAACGGTGTGATGGTGCGCGACCTCGCCGTGGTCGTGCCCGCGTTCTTCAAAGCGTATCGCGATGCGAAGATTGGATGGGCAAAGCTTATGAACAACCCGTACCGTACGGGCGACACGAAGGGCGTCGCGTTCGCGCGAAACCGTCTGGGCGAGGTGCATAAGGTGTGCCACGGCCTCCCCTACAACAAAGACGTCGTCAATCTCCTCTCGCCGCTCTTCGACAAGCTCGCCCTCGCGACGACACCCGCGGACCCGAACGCAGCGCCGACGCGGCTATTCTGCTCCGAGTTTGCGTCGTACGTATACCAGGCGCTCGATATGTACCCGCCATTTGACCAGCGCCGCATGGCCCCGGAAGAGATGCTAATGCCGACAAACCCCGCGGGCGTCGTTATCTTCAAGGAGCCCGTCGTGTTCACTGCGCCGTGAGGGGATGCGAGTTGAGCGAACTGAATCGCAGTTTTTTGATGTGAACGCACACACGACGCCCCGCGACAAGGATGCGTCGAACGCCCGACGGCTGAGTGTGCGACGTGTGTGCGCGACACTCGCTTTAATCGCACGCACACGGCTGTAGACGCGCGCCGAACGCTTGTGGCTTGCTACCGCTTACTCGCTCCAGCGCGCGTCGGTACGACGGCATGTATGCCAACAAGGGACACGCAGACACACGCGGATTACGCTGTGCTTATGCGTGCAGAGCGACAACACACAGCGCGCGTAACGCCAATACATTCCCATTACGTTAGTTCTTTATACTCCTCTTCGCGAACGTACGCGCACAGACGCACAACACAACTTTCGGCGCAGACATGCCCACGCCAAAATGCATCAGGAATATATGTCCACAAATCGATTGGTCGTTCGGCGCCTTCCCCGGTCGTCGCGCGCAGCCACCTCTCGGTCGTCCGTGTGTGAGCGTGCCGGGTATGGCAACGAGTCTGCGCAGACGTCTCGGCACGCGAGAGTCGGTGTGCAGTAGATGTGCTTCGCGGTGGCCTCGGTGCCGCAAGGGGACTCTCCTTTCGATTGGGAGTGCGATCGCACGGCTGTCTTGTTTCGTGACGGGCCCGCCGTTGGAAATCGCGTCAACGACGTGCCCCACGCGCGCTCAAGACGCAAAGTACCGTCGCGTGCGACACGCCCTCCACTCACGCTACGAAAAAAAGGGCTCGTCGCATACGAAATGCCCTTCCCCACCCGCGCTCACGACGCAAAGTACCGTCGCATGCGATCCTCCCACGCGCGCTCCTTCTGCGCCCTCTCTCTCAGCTGCCGCTTCGTGAGTGGCTTGGCCGCATCCGCCGACACGCGGGCCGACCGACCGCCGCCACCCGCAACGGCCGCGACGTCACCAGCGTCAAAGTGCGTCACGCGCGCGCGGGGCACGTCCGTCCTTCCAAGCCCCTTTCTGTCGCGCTTCAGGACAGTCCGGACGGGCTCTCGGCGCCCCTCCCCCGCCGGTCCCAGCCCGCGCTCCCGCTCCCACCCCGACTGCACAAGCAGACGATAGCCAATGTTGGTGGGGGCGATGGCGTACGACGGACCGCCCGCGCCCTCCTGTGGGCCGCACGCGTGGAGGTGCGCCGTCCCAAAACGGTGGTCGTGGAGCTGCGATGCGGGGAGTGAAATGCCGCACTTGTCGCATACAACAACGACGTCGTCCCCTTGGGCGCCAGTCACACTCGCGCCCTCGATACGCGCTGCGTCGCCCTCTCTCACACGCCCTGCACCGCCGTCTCTCCTCTCGGCCTCCTTCAGCGACGCAGATTCCAGCAGAGCTGCCACGGCCACATGCCCACAGCGCCTCGCGACGTCAGCCGCCTCCGTCAACGCACGCGCGAGATCCACGGCCCCCTCGGCGCTCTCTCCGTCGCCAGTCTCGTCAACAGATAGTTCCTTCTTACGACCCCTTCTCTCCCTCCCCCGCACCAACGTCGCCAAAAGCCACTCGACCGCCTCCCGCTGCCCGGCCGCCGACGCGCACATGAGCGGGGACCACCCGTACGCGTCCCGCCACGAGAGAGACGCGCCACCGAAGAGCGCACTCCGAATGCGATCAACATCGCCCTCTTCACAGCCGCCGAAAAGTTCCTTTGACAGCGACCGGCGTTCTCTCGCAGACAGCTCGTGGACCGCACATTCACTTCCTACAACTGCCGTCGTGCCGGCAACTTTCTCCGTCCGTTTCGATTCCGAAACAGCGGAATCTTTCCTTGCGGACGACGCGCGAGACAGCGCGATAGAAGCGGAAGGCGTGTTTTCTTCCTTCGCGCGCGTCGTGGCAAACTGCATGTACAGCGACCCCAAATCGACCCCACGCGCTGCGTTCCCCTCTTCGGTCGAGACGAGTGGCGGAGGGGGTTTGGGACGCACCGCACCGAGCGCGGCATCGTTGTCTGTTGCGGGTACAAAACGCCGAAGTTCGTAGTAGAGGGGCGCGCCGTTGGAAGCGCTGGCGGTCATTTTCGCATACGGGAATCACGCGCACGCACGCATGCGCACGGCGGAGCACCCGCAGCCCACTGCGACCACGCGTGCTTACTCTGTTGCGCCCATCTACGCACACATTCGGCGCGCTCAGAGCAAGGAGACGCAAGCAGGAAAGAGATGCGTGCGAAGAAGTGTGTGAGTGTGTGTGTGTGTGTCCAGAAGTGTGTGGGTGCCGTTTGTATTTGAATTCACAGCGGTGCCCGATCACGTCATCAAATTGCGACATTAAAAAAAGTAGTGCTGCATATGCGACTCTTTTAACCAGCTGTTCTGAACAGTCCACTTTGTCTCCCGTCCGTGTGTGTGTGCGTGTGTCGCAAGGCCACGCAAAGCGCGCATAAAACACGTGGGTTTGGTTCGTTCTCCAACGTTTATCATACCTAGGCCGCGACGGGCGAGGCATGTGATCCCCGAACGAGGGGAGACAGTGTGCGTACTCCGCTGCAGCAGCAGAGGGTGAGACCGGCTCAACCACCACGCGTCTTGCAGGGCCACATGTCGACGCATGCGCTGTCGGGACAGACGCCCTTGCGTAACAGCCACTCCACATCGACGCCTGTCAGCGTAACAGAGTCCGCACACGAAGCAGTCGCCTTTAGCGCGGCCGGCAGTGCCACGAGCCACGCGGCCGTGTCCACGTACAACGCGTCTGTCGTATTCGAACTGCGGGCACTGAGCCCGGCGTCGCGCTGGTCGCGTGTACGAACTTTGGGCACGAGAGCGCCCGCATGTGCTACGATTCCGCCGCCGGTCGCGTGTCGTGTACGAACTTTGAATACGAGGGCGCGCGCACGTACTACGATTCCGCCGCCGGTCGCTTTCGGCAGATGCTGAAGGCGTTTCTGACGCGGCGCAAGAGCGAAGGGCCCTCTTCGATCAGCCGGTGCGACACGGTGATCTCGGCATTGGGCCCCGGGGGACGCCCCATCGCCACGACGCTCACGCGGCCTCCCATGTCCGTGTTGTGGTACACGTACGGCACAAACGCGCGCCCCCTTACGCGGCGGTTGAGTGGCGCCGACTTCTCGTGTGTGTGCCCCATGACGATGACGCGCGGCTTGCCCGGCAGTATGTCCGCGAGGAAGTGGAGGCGCATGGTTGAGCTCACGTACGTCATGAAGCAGCTCATCGGTCCCGCCATTTGGTCGTAGATTTCGCGGGAGAGGACGAGTTCCCGCGCGGGCGCGCGCTTTCCTTCTCCCTGTGGCGACACCGACCTTTCCGGCCATTCCTCCGTGCACGCGACCTCGACGAGCTTGAGGGGGTTGAGGACGAACGGGAACCACGCGACAGACTGCGACATGGCCGATTTCTGTATCGCAATGTTCTGCGACAAGGCGTTGCGGATGGGGTTGCGGGACGTCTCGTGCATCATCGAGATGTAGTAGCCGGACTGCCGAACGAGCCCAAAAGCGGGCACCGGAAAGGTTCCGTCGCGCGCGGGCTTCAGGCAGTGCAGTTCCGACGGAACACGGAGCGGGTCGCAGTTGTAGTAATCAAACTGGTGGCCGTGCGCGTACGCCGCGAGGATACGGCCGTTTGGGTACCGCTTCGGTTGCGAGGCGTCGACGAAGAACACGTAGCTGGGACTATACACGACGCGCTCTCCGAAAAACGCGCGCACGAGCCACTCGTTGCATACAATATCGTCGTGGTTGCCCCGCACGAAGCGGACCTCGAGCAGGCCGTCGGCGCCCGGCAGCACCCACAGCTGGGACAGCCAGCACTTGAATTCGCCCGCCGGTGTTGCGTCAAACGCCTGCCGCTTCTTCTCCGCATCCGGGGCGTTCGGAAGGCCAAACACGTCGAGGGGCGTGACGGTGCAGTTCGCGTTCCAGAACTCGACGACGTCTCCGAGGAGTATCACGTGCACCCTGTGTCCCGCGCGGAGGTCCGACGCGACGCCCTTGAAGACATTCCACATGGCGTGGTACATGGCCGGTTCGGCGATTCTCCCCCGCGCGCAGCACGACAGATGCAGGTCGGATATCGTGTACACGCGCGTGGCAACGTCCGACGGCACCTCCAGCACGTCCGCAAACCCAAAGCTGAACACTTCAGACACGAGCGCGGGCACGGGTGCGAGCGCGCGATCCTCTTCGTCCATCTCGTCCGAATCGACCGTCGCCCCTGCGGCGGGCGTTGCGGCCGCATTCGGCTTCTCGGAGGCGGCGCAGTTCGCGCGACTGAGGTCGTCGAACACTTCGTTGGCGCTCGATTCAAACGCGTCGTCCTGCGCCGGCAGCGATTCCCGCAGCACTTGCGAGTCGGTGAGCACGAAGGCCTCGCGCTGCGGGAAGTTGACCGTGGGCGCAAGTCGTCTGAAGGCGTGCACGTTCACCGACTTTGCCCCGCCGTGCTTGATCGTTAGCTTCACGCGAAACTCGGCGCCGCTTCCGGTAATGTCGAACAGTTCGCGAGGAAAGACGACGACGAGCGAGTACAGGTGGCGGTCGATCTCACCCCCCCTGTCCGTCAGACTCGTCAGTCGCGGTAGCACCTTCGCCACCTTCCCGTCCTTGTCAATCACAGCACGCAGGCTGTAGGGGGCGAACGGGAACACGCGTCGCCAGCCGAGAACGCGTGCGCGCGCAAACGCGTCGCTCCCCCCGCAGCTCACTTTGACAGAGACATGCGCCGATGCAATGACGGGACCCTTCTGCACCGCAACCCACAGCGCCACGGAACCGGACGGAGAGAAGCGAAGGAGAGACGCGGCGTCCGTGGGGGCTTTCGCGCCGTACGCAGCCGACCCCGTGGCGGGAGGGGCCGGTGCGACGGACGCCATTCGCGCAAATGTGCAGACCGGCACGCTCACGTTGCGGGCGGCGCGTGCGACGAAGCACAGCCCAGAAAGATAGTTGCGCAAGTAGGACCGCAACGCAATGCATGAAGCACGCAAAGTGCCGGTAGGACAGTCGTCGCACTTTTGCGTGTGTGTGTGTGTGTGTGTGTGTGTGTGTGTGTGTGTGTGTGTGTGTGTGTGTGTGTGTGTGTGTGTGTGTGTGTGTGTGCGCGCCGTGCGTGCAGCTGTCCGTGTCCACATACGTGCGATTGGTGCCAAGCAACCGACCCGCAAAGCGCATTTATAGCCATGTGTGGTCTATTCCCAGATTGCCCCCGCCCATGGACACGGCCAAAATCTATTATTGTAACACCCACCTCCTGTTACAATCATGGCTTGTCATTGTAACACCTTTGACACAACGTGCAATCCTTGCGTGGCGGTTGTTCAGGTGGATGCGCGAAGTTGTGCACACAAAAAAACACACACAACGAGGCGATGCATAACAGAGTGTCACTTGACTGGGTTTAGAAGAAAAGGAGGTGCTTTGCGCCGCAGTGCGTTGGGCCGGCGTGTGTGCGCATCTGTGTGTACCATTCTGATTACAGCGCCGGCCTCCGTTACACGACTTGCACGCCCAGCTGACGCACACAGTCGGTAGCTGAGCAGGTGGACGTTGGGGTCTGTCTCAACGACGTACGACGACGCAGCGGTTGGTGCGGGTGGACATGGGGTGGATGTGTCAGTTCGGCATTTTTTGTGTGTGCTTCTTGTGTGTCTAGATGCCCGGCTCGCTGTTGCTTGTGGCGTCCATGTATGTGTCCTTATTGACGTGCGTTCTGCGCGTTTTTTGCAGTTTCCGTCTGCATTTCAGTCTTCTACCGTCCCTGACCAATTTCGTCAGAACATGGGCGACGGCGCTTCCCCTCGCACTGAGGATGAATTGTTGGCCGAGCCGTCATCGATTCACTCTCGATCAGTCTGCCGAACCTCGACAATCTTCCAACGGAGACGATTGTCGTCCACGCCGGTGCTGCCTTATCTGACAAATGGCGAGAAGTGCGCGCTGGCCAAGACATGCGGTCGTCTATTTTGCATCCTTCGCTACGAGCGCATGTACTACATGACGCCGCCGTGCACACGCAAGTATCTTACGGACGCCGTGTTTCGCGAGGAGGTCGAGTCGTGCATTCCCTCGGGAAAGCTCGTGCTGAACTCCCTTGAGCGCGCGATATGCGCCGACTCCACTTTGCTCCGTTCGAATTCACGCGAGCTCGGGCCGGCGCTCTTTGAAGAGGCGCTCGCGGACGAACGTGAAAAAAAAAAAAAAATTGGACTAGTGCCGTAGGGCCGACTCGGGGGGGACAAGCCCCCCTCGTCGTCCCTTACGGCATATAAAGGATAGTGGGTGTGGGAGAGTATGAAGAGAGTATGAAGAGAGTGGGTTACGATAGAGAAAACGCACGCGATGCCGCGACGAGAAACTGGAACATCCACGCAGAGAGCGAGTGTGTAGCGCGAGTGTGTGCAGGGGGAGGAGCGAGAGTGTGTGAGACAGGCGAGCAGAGGCGCACTCGCGCAGTACACAGTGCATACACAAGCAGCGCACACAAGCGAAAGGAGAGAGCGGGGAGAGCACGCAGCACGCAACTGGGGACCTCCCCAGAGGGCCGGAGCCGATCCAAACGAGGAAGTCGGCCGATTGCCGAATCCGAGGGGTAGACGAGGCGGGGACGACCGAAGTTGGCAAGAGCCGCGTGGACGGGCGGCGCGCAGTACCGCAATGTACCTGCAGGGCGGGGCGGCGCGGAAGCGGACTTGCACACGAGGTCGCCCACGAAAGGCAAGAGCAATCCCTTGTAAGGAAGGGGTGCGGCCGCGAGGGGGCGTGGAGCGTCGGGCGGAGGAAATTACGTAAGGGGAAGCGGCGAGAGGAAACTGCGGAGAAAGCGAAAGAAGGGGAAAAACGTGTAGGGAGCACCTGTCGCAACTAGAGGCGTACGCGTGATTCGAACCGGCGTGATTCGAATTTGAACGTGCGGCGCGTTTTGCCAGCAGTGGGCCTTTTTGCCAGCAGTCACGTGGGGTCCAATTTTTGCATGCAGTAGCCGGTGTTTTGCCAGCAGCAGCGTTTTGCCAGCAGTGGCCCTCCGCAGTAACGCGCGGTCACATGACACGCTCTTTTTGCCAGCAGAAGCGCACTTTTGCCAGCAGAAGCACACGGTGGGCGCACTTTTGCCAGCAGTAGCGTCCATGTGCGCTTGCTATATATGCGTTGCCCCCATCTGTTAATCTCGTCATTCAGTGTCGGCGTCCCATTCTCTCCGCCACCTTGAACAGCGCCTCTTGCTTTTTCACCGAGCCGAATCCACACGCTCCCGCAGTTAGACCCGGCAGACATCCGGTGGGCGACATGCGCAGTTATCCTCAGTTCCCACACACACACACACGCACACTCAGACTCGGTCTAACTAACCTACATGCACGCGCCGCGTACACATCACACCCACCCACCCACACACACACACA
>CALSCQ010000489.1:0-66895 GCA_943704525.1 Pigoraptor vietnamica
CCCCACCCCCCTACACACACTCTCTCTCCCATTGCGTGAGTTTAGATTAATGGACACACACACCACCACCCACACACACCAAACACATGCACGTCCCCCCACCCAGACATGCGCGTCGCTGAGTAATAACGTCCCCTCGCGCAGGCTGTCTTATTACGAGCGCATGAAGGGCCTTCTCCCGGAGAATTTCGCGCCAGTCATGCCCGCCGAACCGCGCGACAACTTTATGTTTGGCGGCAATTCGCAAGGTCCGTGGCCCCCTTCGCCATTCGCCTGTTACACGCGAACCCATTCATTTCTCCGTATTACGTTTCGCTCGGAAATGTTCTCCGATTGTAGCCTCTTCCCTCCAATTGACCCAATTCTCCGGCTACATCGACGCAGAGCCCGGTGCCGCCACGTCCGCGCGCCTCTGTGCGACGTTCAAGGCGAAGGGCAGCTGCGCGCGTGTCGCTCACCAATTGGCCGCGCTCACCCGTGGCGACGAGCACACGCCCGAGTCGGATCCCGCACCCGCGCGTGCGGAAGCGCCAGCTGAAGGCGACGCCGCCAGTGCCCCGATGGAGGTGGAGGGTGCGTCACGTGCCCCTGCCGAAGCGGGGGACGCTCCTGACCGGCAGTTCCAGGCCGGCAGCGACGCCTACGTGTCGGAGAGTGCTGCGAGGGGCGCGAACTTTGCGTTTGTCGAGCCGTCGGATCCGAACGATTTCGACGTGTTTGCGGGTGCAGACGCGGCGTCAGAGGACGCGACGGGGCTCGCGGCGCGCGTGTTCATGCAGTCGGTGCTCCATTTTGGCTCCGTGTCGTACACGCACGTGGTGTCGCTGATTGAGAGGTGCGTGTTCGGGAGAGCGCGTACGTTTCCGTGGCCAAGGCGGAGGGACAACCTTATCGGGCCTCTGCGATTGAGGGATTGTGTGACTGATTCTCGCATGTCTGCAGATACATTCTCGTGCTGCGCCAGCTGTCGGCGACTCCCAGTTTGCGCCACCACATTGCGCGCGCCGTCGCGGAGTTCTACGTCAACCGGCCACAGGTATGTTGCACGCGCATGTGCGCATGATTGTGTGTCGTGTGTGCGCTGCATTTCGTCACACACAGACACAAAGACACGCACACACACACACACACACACACACACACACACACACACACACACACACACGTCTCTCTAATGTGATAGTAGGCGCGACTTCTAAAATGCAGCTCTAACTGCGGCTGTATTGCCCAGATGGCCGTCATCCTCTTTGACAAACTGCTTGCGTACGGCATTCTCGACAACGCCGCCGTCACAAACTGGCTCTTCTCGGACGAGATGCTCCCCTCTCTCACGCTGTGAGTGCCCGCACGTCCCATCGCCCCTCGCTGTGTGCAGCTACTTTGTTTGCATACGAAATGCTAATTGTAAGGGTCTACTTGGTGTCGCGTCTTGTGTAGTCGTTGTCGTGCTTGTCTGCATTTTTCGTGAGCGCGCACTGGCTGACGCGTTGCGCGTGTCTCCGCAGGTCCTACCCGTGGGAAATCCTCGTCGTCTCTCTCGACATGATGATCACGCGAACGCTCCACGTGCGCCGCGTCCTCGAGGGCCTTCAGCGCGGCGATGCGAGCGCACTTGCCGCCCCTCTCCCAGGAACAGCCCCGTCCGAGGTGCGTGTCGCGTCTGGCGCGCCTGTGTTGTGGATGTGGGCAGAGGCCGTGTGTGGTACTGGAAGTGCCATTGTCGTCTTATGTACAAGCAAGTGCTTTCTTATGTGCTTACGCGGGGCTTTGTTTTGCAGGCTCCCACGCTCGAGTCCGTCACAGAGACAATGGAGATGGTCTCGCGTGAGCAGAAGGAGGCGTTTATTGTGGTGTTCCAGGTGTGTGCACCCGTTGTGCTGGCACTTGACGTTATGTGCGTGAAGGCAGTAGTGGGCACACGCACTCGTCTTACACTGATGGCATGAAGTTCACGCGCACTCTCCTTACACTGAACGGATGAAGCGGCACACGCTCACGCTCGCACGTTTCTTACTTATTTAGCGGCTCGTGATCGCCCTATCGGACCACCTCCACCGCGCTGACGAGGCGGCGCGGAGAGATGGCATGGGCCTCAACGACACGACGGCACTCGATGCGGACCCGTGGTACCGATCGGTGTCTGGTCACATGCTGTCCATTGGGCGCAAGGTGCGTGTTGTGCGACTCGAGTGTGACGTCGTGTCTGAGTGCAGTTGTGACGGGAGTGGTGTGCGCCCCTGATGTTTTCGGTCACACTTTCACTGTCCGTGCGAGAGGTTGCTGACAGTGACGTGAAAGCGTTGCGTCTCATATCGGGCCGCACATGTTGTGCGTACTGTGCATTCGACTATATCTCACCCGCGTGTTGCTCTGCATCGCAGTACCACGAAGCCGTGCGCGGGTGCATGAGCGCGCTCGTGTCCCTCGTGTTCACCGACGACGTCGACCCGAGGATACTGAGCACGTTCAACCGATTCCGCGCTCTCCTGTCCGAGTGAGCGCGAGAATGAAGACTCACTTGAGAGCATTCTTTCCCTTCTCAAGTCACTATCGCAACTCCTAAAGTCACTACGGCAACTGTAGCGACTTCTCTAGATAGCTTTGAGTGACTATCGTGAAGCACCTACTCGCACTCGAACGGCGCACATATCGGCAAGGGAAGGCAACTAGGGAAGAAGCACCTACTCGAACCGCGCACATATCGGGCAAGGGAAGGCAACCTTGGTATCTTCTTCCTTCAATGAAGAGGAGACAAAAAAAGGCAACAGAGGGACACGCTTAAAGACGCAGCGCAAACGCGCACGCACGCAGCTCGCACGCCAACTCCGCGAAGGGGCGCGGGAGGGCAGCCGTAACTACGGTCACGCGACACCGCAACCCCCACACTCAACGCTTACGGGGGAGCGAGCGCACAGCAGAGGCACAGCGTGGCCGTGCAGAGGGCAATAAGGCAGCATTCCTCCTCGGCGGCCGCGCGATCGTCCGACACGACGACGACCTCGCGCTGGACGGGTGCCTGCTGGACATAATAGACGTTCGTCTGCTGCGGGGGAGCCTGGGCATAGTACACGGGCTGTCCGTACGCGGGCTGCGAGTACGCGCCCGTCGACGAGTTCTGGTAGCTCGGGGCCGTCGGGTACGTCTTGCCGTACGTGTCTTCGCTGTAGTTATACGACGGAGGCGCCGACATCTTTTTTTGACGCTCCTCAATACCGCTCGCAATGCGTTACGGGGTTTTGGTTGTTTGGCGCGTTCGGAGCTTCGACGTCCTCTCACTCCTCTCTTCGTATGCGTTACGCCGAGAAGACGACAATCACTCAAACAATCTCTCTCTTTTCGCTCGCTGTGGTTGGAAGCAAGTCTCACTTGTTTGAGAGAGATCCCTCCAACCACCGTCCTAATATCCGTATCGCAAGAAGCTGCCCGTGTGCCGTGTGTGCAGAGGGGAAGCAGTGAGCGTGCGCGTGCGCGTGCGCGGGAAAGATTAGAGAGAGAGGGGAGGGGACAGAGAGAGAGAGAGGGAGCACGCATGCAGAGAGGGAGTGTGAGGCCAGCGAGTTCCAAACCGGCTCAACCAATGGGGAACGTGCGTCCTAAAAATAGACTGTCACAGCGCAAATTGGATAATAGTTTTAGATTTGACCGAGATCTCGTTAATTTTGTAACATTCACCTTACGCGCAGGGCCGACGTATGTACAAAATTAACCGAGGTCTCGGCAGAAGGAGAATTGGAAATCGTGTTGTGTCATTCAGCCCTCCGTTCCGTGTACCGCATTTCCTCAACAGGCTGGTTGCCTTCGTACGTTGAGATTGCGACAGGGAACACGAATGTTGCAGAGGCGCTGAAGGAGTTGGGTCGGCTGGATGATGCCCTCGCAAAGCACGGCGCTCTCTATTCCGGAGAAGGCGCACGGCTAGTGTCACCCGCTTGTTGCCTACGCGCACTTTGGGCGGCAAAGTATTGCTTGAAATAGAGAAGTGCGACAGTGCGACCGAGGCGTTTCTCTGTGCTGGCAAAGCGACGGATTGGGATGTGCGTGGACTCGATCGACGAGGCGCTCGAGGGGTTTGCGCGTTCATGGCGGCGATGCAGGGCGGCGGCGCACGGTTTGACGACGTGCAGCATCCTCTACGGCTTGTACGAGGCGCGCATTGGGCTGTCGAACACTGCGGAGGCATCTGCGTCGTCTGTTCCGTGCACGGTGGCGTTGCGCCGACGGATGCGGTCAAGGGGTAATATAGGACGCTTTCTAATCTTGCAGTATGAACGACAGCATATCCTCTGAAAGGGACGCTGAACCTGTCACTTCAACAATCCGAGTTCGTTTCGTTTGCAATATTTACTTTCAATGTTAGACTTGCTCCGCCGGCGCAATCCTATGTGGTGAAGCTTCAGGGGCGCAGTTGTAGGCGCCTCAGCGCGCATGGATGGCACCATTCCCCCCCTCCCCCGACGGCGCGCCAGCACTCACCCGTCGAGTGACCCTTCTTCTGCACGTCGGCAAAAGAGATCCTCTACGATCGGAAGCCGGTGCACTCGGCGGCCGGCCACGGCATCTTGGCGCACCGGGGATGCGCGGTGCACAGGCACGTCTCTTGACGAGAGGAAGAGGGCCATGTGCCTTGAACGACTTCTGCATGGCCGATCCCGGCATGCCGGGCTCAGCCGGGTCGATACTGTGATTGTTGCCGACGGTGGTCTGACTACCCAATTTAGAGCCAACGGCGGTGCAGGACGCCCGCATTGACCAGTCCCGTGTGGAAGGGATCAAAACTGAGCCAACAGTCTTGTAAAAAGCTCCAACAGTCTTGTAAAAGCCCGTGCTCACGTGACGCAGAACGACGCCGACTGTGAGCAAGCTGAAACTCTAGTCGGAGCCACGTTGTACAGAGACTGACCTCGAGCCGCAGCTGCGGATCCGTAGTGATGGACGGCCGGCGCGGGGACCGCCAGTGGAACGCCGGAGAGCGTACTCGGCGAACTCAAAAGCGCCGACACGTCGTCGTACACCAACACAACAATCGATGTCGTCCGCCGACGCGCCCGTGGCTGCAACCGGTGCGTTCGCCGGTTGCTCGGATTTATCACGGTGCGGATCCTTCGTTCTGTGGCATTTTAGTCTCCGCCTCGCGTTGCATCATGCGTCATTGTCATTGTGGAACGCCGGTATTGTTCACACACGCACACACGTACACACGCACGCGCGCGCGCACACACACACACACACACACACACACACACACACACACGCACACACACACAGGCACGCAAACCACCCACATACACCCACATACACACACACACACATATCAACGCACACAAAAGCCCCACTTTGTTTGTGCGATTCGCATTCTCCAGCAAACCAGTTCTCGTGCCCTACGGGCACCTGTATTCGGTCATCAACTCAGCCACGTCAGCTCGCGCCCAAAACATTCGCAGCGCTTCGCAGCGCTTGCGAGCGTCCGCTGAACACGTCGCGGTGGCCCACGTTCGGTAAAGGGGACTCTGTGTATGCTGGAGAAACAGCACAAAACCCAAGCGTTCGGTCGCGTCAAGGTCGTCCTGCGGCACGAGCGTCGGGATGCTTCCGTTGATGGCAGCCTCCAGCAGACGATCAGACGCGTACTCGTAGTGGACGTGAACGGCGCGACCGCCACTCTTAACCGCCGAAGACCAGTCGTTGAGGAGAACACCCTTTCTCTTTTGCAGGTGCAAAATGTTCGCCGGCGCAATGTCGCCGTGCACGAAGCCCGCCGCGTGCACGGCGGTGAGGAGCTCGATAAACTTTTCCCCAAGCTGAGCGTAAGAGAGGGACAGATGCAACCCGACGGGCGTCACGAGATTTGCGCACACGGAGTCTGCCGTCGCCATCCGCGCGCCCGTATCGACGACGTCTGGAAGCATGCCGAGAAGGTGCGATGGAACCTTGGCTCGTAGCTCCCGGATCGTGCTGACCTCGCGATCGGCCATGTCGCTGGCATCGGCGCTGGAAAACACCTTGAGCACCGCGGACGTGCCGTCCTTGCAGCTCACTTCGTACGCGGCGCACGCACGGCCACGCCCGAGAAAGCGTTTGATGGCGCCAACCTTGGCATCCACATTTGGCGGCATCGAGACGACGGGGTTGGCATTCCCCCGGGGGGCGCGCAAGACGTCGAGAAACATGCAGAGTGCATCGTCGTTCAACTCCGTGTCCGACTTCTTCCACGCTAGCTCTGGCCCGATGAACAGCTTCGGGGCGCCGTCAGCGCCCAACCCAAACTCAACGTACGACACGCGCGTCTCCGTCGCCAAAATGAAGGGCATTCGCCCCCCGCCGATCGAATCGAGCACAATCTTGGCATATCGGCTGGCCTGTCCTACCAGCTCCTTATTGCGCGCCAGAGAGACAACCGACGGGGATAACTTCCTGTCCTTCTTCAGCTCGATCAAAACGCGAATGTTCTGCAACACTTCGAGGGCGCCCTGCGGATACGCCGCAAAGTCGGGGCGGAAGTCTGTAGTCGAGTCCCTGCCCGAGTGGTAGTCGACCGCCTTGAATTTCCCAGCAGTCACGCCGTTGACGTTGAGAAGCGTGCCCATCGCGCGCTGCAGCGTCTTCGGCTCCCCGGGCTTCGCGCCATCCAGTAGGAAGGTTGCAAACGCCTTCTTAATGTTGCGCGAAAGAACGACTCGGCTCTTGCTCGTGGCCACAAAGTCGGGAATAGATTCCGCGTCCTGCAGGAGGAGCTCGCCGCGCGCATCGTCCCTCAACTTCCAGGCGACTGAGGCCGATTGCCCCGACGACAAGGCATCTATTCGTTGCGACTGTTCGTCCAACCGCTCTTCGACCTTCTTTAACTCAGCCTTCACGCCCTTCAACTCCGTCTTCACGCCCGTCATCTCCGTCTTCACGACCGCCTTGAGACCTTCAAGCATGTACGCGAACATCTGCGACGACGCGTCGGCGCCAGAGAGAATAACACGATTGAGATTGCCGGCAGGCGTCCCCGCCGTCTGCCGTGTAGGCACGCGCGCTCCTGTCGAGCTGGGCGTGACACCACCCCAAGCCGCGCGCGACGACACTCCACGATGCGGCGAATCGTCAAGGGTCATACTGCCGAGCGTCTCGTTCAAACCTTCGTCGGCACCGGCGTCGGCCTGAGCGCCGCCACCGCGACCTTCGTTGCGGCGGCGTCGGTTGCGCTGGCGTCGTCCGCGCCCCGAAGACTGCGCACTGGGAATGTTGCCGCCCCCTCCACGACGCGGCGAACCGTCGAGGGTCACGCTGTCGAGCCTCTCGTTGGCGCCAGCGTCGGCCACCGGGTCAGGAGCGCCGGCGCGGCGTCGTCCACGCCCCGAAGACAGCGCGCTGGGAATGTTGCCGCCCCTAGCACCATCCAAAGAAGGCGCAGGGGGCGGACCCTTGCGGGACCGCGAAGCGCTCATTTCAACAGACAGGCTTAAAGTGTGTCGTGAGTGTGGCGCATCTCTCTTTTCCCACGTTTCTCCCGCGCGCTATTAAGTAGAAAAGGAATCCCAAAGTGGGTATTGAGATTTGAGGCCGAGCACATGTTCAAACGGTACAAATTATTTCCTGATTACAACTTGAAATCCAGCGGAAAGTAATCTCCAGGGCTACGAAGATCACGTGATGAACGAACATTGACGTCACGTCATTCCCTGACGTCACGCAGCCGAGTGAGCAATTCTTCAAAAATGGCGGACGCTGATCGCGAAACTCACACTTGAGCGTGACGCAAATGCGAGGCTCGCGGAGGAGAATGCGAGGCTGGCGGAGGAGAATGCGACGCGCGCGGAGGAGGCTCTGTCGTATGCGGTCGTTAGAGGCGCAATCGCGAGCGAAGCCAAGTCTCTTCTTAGAAACGGATTGCCCACCCTCGCCGGCCCGCCTTCGACGACTAAGCTCGGCCGCGCGCAAGAATCACGAACCGCCACAGCCATCCAGTGCGCGTTCGGCCTCCTCGATAGCGTCGAAATCAGGCACGCGTTTTCGAATGCCGGTGTGGGAGACTGCGGGCAATTGGCACGGCGGGAAGCTGCTCTGGGCAAATGAGGCTGATCATTCGCGCGACGTCGTCGCAGTCATACACGACGTGTGCCGCGCAGCTGGCATCCGTCTTCGCTTGGTCGAGGAATGCGCCCCTCTGCCGTAGCAGGGCCTCCAAGACGTGTGGATCATTTCTGTGGATGAATGTCTCCGTCGGCGTCGTCCAAGTGAAGCGAGCGCAGTGGCCTCATAAGAGGTCTTACATTGACCACCCGAAGGCGCTTGGACAGGCGTACGACTACCTTTCCCAACTGCGCGCCATCTACGACGTCAAGCATTTTTTTGCCATCGTCACGACGTACGAAGAATGGCGTTTTTGTTGGCTTGAGCCCGAGGCTGACGAGTTCGCTGCGAGCACAACGGCGCATCCGCTCCTGCCCGTCGCCCCGCGCGTCCGCGAATTCAATTCAACGGCGCGGTTGAACAGCATCTGGGACGAGATTAATTCGCAGGCGGCGTCGCAGGCGGCTAGTGTGTCTCCGCCCGTTACGATTTCTCCGGCCGCCGCGAGCCGCCGATTAGAGAAATACGCGTCAGCGAAATCTACAAGCGCACGTCCCCCGTGGTGGTGAAGGCTATCGCTTCGGTGCTTTGGAAGATGTGTTCCTCGTCGAGAACGGGCGAGTGGCCGCTCGTCGGCGGCGACAGGACGTACATTCACGTGAGCGAGGGATCCGTGGAGTACGATCGTGTGGACATCGAGAAGCTGCGTCCATATTATCCATGTCGTGGAGTTCCTGGTGGGCGTCGGCAGCGACGTACACGCACGGATGAGTGACGATCAATTCACCGGCTACTGCATCAACGGCAGGGTCGAGTTGCAAAATGCGACGCCTCTTTTCGTTGCCGCGGAGTTCGGTCACGCGTGCGTCATCGAGCTGCTCGTCCGGGGGGGTGCTCGCCTCAACGACGAGTGCGGCGGCGGCGACACGGCCCTCGCCAGTGCGTGCGGTTAGGCGAGGGCACGCGGAAGCGGTCGGTGCACTCTTGGGTTGCGGCGTCAACGCCGCCTTTGTCCGTTCCAACGGAACAACGGCTTTGGAGCTGGCAAGGCGATTGAAGCATCGCGACATTGTTGAGATGCTGTCGGAATCCCTCGGTGGCGGTCCTTCCGCACTGGCAGGGCCTTCGGGGCCTCAGTCAAAGTCTCTTTTCTGAGGTACGTCGACATCTCTCCGCGGCTGAAGCACGTCGAAGGCTCCCGGCGACTACAGAGGCCGAGACGTCCGCACAAGCATCGATATCGATCAACTCTCTTATTGACACGGCTGCGAAGACGCAAGAGGCTGGTGGAAGCGACGCGTCGGAGCCTGTGGAGTTCGTCGATGTCGAGCCCCCTGCGCAGGTCATTGTCGAGTCGCCGACACCGACAGCCGAGAAGACATGCGCTGTTATGTGATTCGCTCTTCAAGCGTTCTTCGTGCTCGCGTATGCGTGTGGCGTTGTAAATAGCTACTGTATTGAAGCGTCGCTTTTGTTTGAGTCGTGTGTAGCCAGTGTAACGATGCCGCCTGAGCTGAACCGCGTTGCATTTGCCGGTAACTTGTGGTCACACGCAAATGCCAGTCAGCCAGTTGGCCATGTCGAGTGAATGTGGCCGGTACAAAGGCCATTAAGATCTGTCGGAGGTGTCATTCGGCATCCGCAGTGCACAGCAAGGGCTCTTAGAGCCATACAAAATCGCCTTGTCACAAATCGCCCCGTCCTGCGAAATTGATTCACACGCGTGTTTTTTACGTCTCCGTTGCGCCGTTCCCCTCAGAGAATAAGGGAAACGCGAGAGCCACCGCAAGCAACCGAATGGGTGATGCTCCAGGAAAACGTCGACGTCCACGCAGTGAGAGCGAGGAAGAAGTTGATGGCGCTCGTGGGAAAGCCGAGGTCCTCACCGCGCCGTGAGGGCCATTCTGAAGAAGCGCTACGTATGGAATGGACCAGCACAGCGGACGACATCGAGTACTTGGTCGGCCGAGTCGACTGTGCAAACGGCGACGCACCCGCGTGGACGCGCGCGGCGAACGTGAGCACTGCGGCTGTCGATGAGTTTAATTGGCCACATTTCTTTGCTCCTCGCGCACGCGGACGTGGGCCGTGGAGCGCGACCTGCAGGCGATGCCGGTCGTCGCCATTCACGAAGCCCTGTCGCCGAAACAGGATGCGACCCCACGGCAGGGTTGGCGCTCATGACGGCCGTCGATCTACTTGGTTTTTCGTTGGATGCGTTTGAGGAGCTGTTTCTTCCGCTGCTGCCCGCGGGTCACGCGACCGTTGCTTCCGACTCCGCGCCGTTTGACTTTAGGCTCACTTTCGACGAGTCCAGTCGCATCCCCGTTCTTCCTTTGTCGTGGGATAGGCGCACGTTCTACGCCGACGGTCCGAATGAGCGCTGGGCCGATCGCGGCCGCACCGAGGACATCCAGTCCGCGTTGTGTTCTCGACGACCTTTCCCTCGTGTACATTCGACCACAGCCAGTGCGAGCGCTGCATTGCGGGAGCTACCCTCGAACCCACAGCGCCACTGCCGCCGAGGCACACGAACGTTCGTCGCGAACTCGTGGTCGCAACGACCCGTCTGAAGCTCGTCATCACCCGTTACTACAAAATGGGGTACGTTGGAACAAAAGTTTTGTGGGGCTGTGCTATAGTGCTGCTGTATGCTGCGTTGAGTAGGGCGTCTGTAGGACCACTTGCGCTCTTAGACGCCGGGGTTTGAGCCGGCCAGGTCAACGTGCGCCGCTGGCCGTCACCCTCACTCCTGCTGCGTCAAGGGCCCGATCACTGACGCTTTTCAGAGCCTGACATTGAAGCTGAAGGCCGGCTTATCCGCCAGCGCTACCTACGGTGTTAGCCGGCTGTCGCTATTGCCTATTGCCGGCACGGCCCCCGAGATCAGTGCCGCGCCTGATTCAGGGATGGCCTAGTCACAGTGAACGTTGCCGCCGGCCAGCACTTGCTGTTTAGACTGCATTTTATGGCCAATGCAGAGCGCTGGAGAAGAGTGACCTTGCCTCCTTTCCAAGAAGACGCAAACAAAGTGCAAGGCTTCGGGGTGAAAGCCGTGTTTTGAGGGGCTGGCGTGGCACAGCGCGTTACACCAATGTAAGGACGGGATTTCGGATCTTGTTATCGCAGCAATTTGTTTAATATGAGGTGAGAGTTAACCACGTTACCTGAAACAAGCGGACTGACGCTGAGCGAAGTGCGCCAAAAACGACGGCGACCGAACAAAACGATAACGGCTGTCGCTAGAAAGAGGTCCCAAAAGTGCTCGCGCGTTACTGTTTCTCGTACCGCACCTCAGAGAGGAGAACGGGCGCGAAAAATGTCCGACGTGAGGGCGAAGAGAATCACAATCGAAACGGCGCGGCTCGTGCGCGACCCACCACCCAACTGCGTTGCACAGGCGCAGGATGGCTCGATGGACCACGTTGATTTCGTTGTCATCGGCCCTCCAGGAACTCCGTATTCGAACCGCATTCTTCGTTTCGAGCTGACGTACACGCAAGAGTACCCAATCAACCCCCCATCGGTCAAGTTTATGACGGCGGGGACTGTCGTGCGCATCCATCCCAACCTCTATACCGAGGGAAAAGTGTGCCTGTCCATTCTTGGCACGTGGAGCGGACCGCCGTGGACGCCGGCAATAGGTCCGGCGGGCGTCATTCTATCGATTCAGTCGATTCTGAACGATAACCCCATCGTGAACGAGCCGTCGTTTGAGCGTTACACCCTCGACGATCCCAACGCGCGAAGCTATCGCTTTGCCGTCGCTTACGAAACGCTGCGCGTGAATGTCATCGAGACGTGGAAGGCCATGCACGTCGACTCGCAGCGCGCGCAGAGACGGCTGTTTCGCGATTGTGCCCTGTGGCCCGACCGGCTGCTCGGTTCGGCCATGGAGGGGAAGGTGTGCGCAGTGATCGAATCTTCGTGCGACGCTTACCTCGCAGAAATCGACGCGCTCGAAGCCGAGTACGCGCGCGATTACAAGAAGCGGCCCGTGAGCTGCAGCTTTTACGCCGGCGCCGGCGGCGGTCTTGTCTACCCGGACTTCGCCTTGCTCCGGAGGGAAATCCACGCCATCCAACGGCACGCCGCAAAAAGGGCAATGTCAAACACGCTGCCCGTCCCGCTAACGATGACCGCAACCGCGGCTGTTATCGACTTAGCTTCGGACTCGTCGGCGTCTGCGCCTGGACGTGCGAACGGCGCCGTCGTCGTCGCGGGCTCGGTGGCGGGCTCGGCACGGAAGCGGCGATCGTCTACGACGTGCGACGACGATGTTATCGAGATTGCTCCCAAAGTGGCGCGAAAGGACGAGAAGGCCGTGCATGTCGGCGTCGCGAGCCCTGCGGCCGGTGTCTCGTCGAGTCCGACAGCCGCCAAACAACGGAAAAGGTCCGGCTCACAGGCGCTGCCCGTCAGCCATACGCCGTCGCCAGTGCCGAAGGCCGTCACTGTGATCGACTTGACGTAGACCCTCTCACGCGGACGCTTGTGTTATGTGTGCGTAGTCGTTGTTCGCGTCACGTAACCGTGCTCGTTATTCGCGGCGCTAGCGTTAATTGTCAGTTTAACTAAAGCGGAAAACGCCTCCATCGTGGCTCACCGCTGTGAAAGGTTGTGGCGGCCAAACAATTCTTCTAATGTCACGCACGCTCAAGCAGACGCGCCGCCGCAAAAATAGGAGCGATTGCTCCGTAAACACGCACGGAACGCGCGCACAACCAACAGCGATGAGACCATTCGTCTCACTTCCGCGTCGTGTACATGTGCTCGTCGTCCTCGCGCGATTGCCCGCGGTCTTCACCGTCCGGCGAAGAAAGCCGCGACACGTGCGCATCGTCCACCACTACAATTTCGTTACGACCGTCCACGACATGCACAGGCACGGCCTCAGCGACAGGCACGGTCTCAGCAACGTGCGCGGGTGCGGCCGCTGGTGTTGCTTCAATGCTCGGCGCGTCTGACGGCGGGGTAGACGGCGCCACTCCTGCCTTCGCTTCTTCAAAAGACGGACGAACCTCCGTCGGCTTCTTCTCGGCGCCTTTGCCCAGCGAAGCGAACGAAGGGAGTTTCGGGGCCAAGTTCTGCGAGTTGGTGAGCCGCTTGACCGTGTCGCGAATGGCATCCGCTCCCTCCCGCATGTGTTTGGGATAGCAGAGTGCAGAGGCGACGCCGGCGGCCGCCACGGGGTAAAGAATGCGCTGAGCGAGTGGCCCTGTACAAGAGTACGGGAGAAGTGCACTCAATGTGTGCTCGTCGCGAGCGCAGAGCACTTGCAAGCAGGCGAGAGCAGACGGGACAGTGCGGATTTTTGCGAGCAACCGACACCTTACAGAGTACGTGAGAGTATGCGAACCGCGAGTCACTCACTGTTTTTCGCCAGCAAGACGCCCCCCATGTACGCCGCAGCGACGATAAAGGCGCCGGGGAACACCGTTTCTTCCGCAGGGATAATGTCGCGCGCACCTCCTGCGAAAGGCCAACACACAAACACACACACAATCACGCACACAAACACACACACACACACACACACAACATAGAGTTGTCAATAGTAGTCGCGCGTCACCATACAGCCATACCGACACAACATAGAGTTGTAAGTAGTCGCGCTTGGCCACCTACCCCTTCCCCCAAACGCACGCACACTTACGTCGAATTTTAGACTCCAGCTCATTGGACGTTTCCGCAACACTCTTGGCAGCGCTCTGTCGCATTTAAAAGGCACAATCAAATCATACTCCTCGTCGCACGTTGAAATCGTCAACTGAAAACGCATGCACTCCACGCACCTTCACGGCCGCGGTCACGTCCCACACAGTCTGTCGCACGGCAGAGACGGCTTCTCGGAGAGGGCCCGTCTCTTCCTCAATGTACACATACTCCACTTCAGGGCCTTCGGGATCGTAGATGTCCAGCTGAAGAGCAAGGGGACGGGTGAGTTATTGGTCCGAGAGAATAAAACTGACTGCATCCGACTCTGTTTCACGCACCTTGTCCGCGCCCGCACACAGCGCAAACGACGGCAGCGCAACTGCAGCGCACGTGGCTGTCCTAGCCCACCCACCCTGTGAAGAGAGAGAGAGAGTGTGTGTGTGTGTGCTTCTAGTCAGCGCAGCAGTGGTGAAGGCTGAACAGCTGTTCGAAAATCAACACAAGATTACAGCGAGCAGTCGCAAATGACAGGGCGTGAAACACACCTTTGGGCGGAAGGCCCCTGTAAAGAAGGCGCGCGCCGCCATGACGTCGAGAGAGTGTGGAGAAAACTCTTCTGTGGGCAATAAAAAGGAACTGGCGCCCCGGTTTTCAGGAGAGCGAGTCAGAAACACGAATCGTAATCTTAATCGTAATCGGAATGAAATCGGAACGGAAATCGGAATCACAGTGCACCACACTGCACGCTGTGCGCTGATTGGGTCGGAATGACGCGACGTCAAAGTGTGTGCAGTAATACGATGTCAACGCAAAAACACATCAACCGCAGCGCTTTCTTCCCTCTCGCAGCCTTCTTCGTCTTCCATTCGTGTCGAGGGGTCGTGTGCGTTCTCTGTCCCTAGCGACCTCTCTGTACTCTGTGCGTGGCGTTTGTTCGCGCCACTCGCGTTCGAATTCCTGCGACGGTTCGCAAGTCTCATCCAATTCTCCCTGGCACTGCTGTCCCGCGCGCCCTGTGAGGCGGCGGGCATTTCCATCGGCCGGTTGCCGTCCTTTGCGGTCGTCCCTCGCTCGAGGAGGGACTGACCTGCCTTGCGTCGTGTGTGCGGAGACTACGGCCACTGCGTTTCAGAGAATGTCGGCGTCGACGTCCCTGACCCTTGGCAAGGAGTACCCGGCGGCGAAAGAGGAGGTTCTGTCGTGGATTCAGAACCTCACGCCCTGCCAGCGCCACGCGTTTCTCTTTGACTTGGTGGAGCGCTCGGACCGGTGTACTCGGTCGGTGCTCTCGACCCAGCTCAACCCGCTCACGCGCGTCGACTTCGTCTCTGCGCTTCCGGACAAGCTCGCCAAGCACGTGCTGTCGTTTTGCGATGCGAAGCGCCTATGTACCGCCGCGCAGGTGGGCTGGTGTGGGGAAGCTGCCGGCCGCGCGGAATGCCATCTATGTATTGAGTGTCGCGACCGCTGTAAATCGCTCTTCCTCAATGCGGATTGTCGTCTGAGTCGGCGAAATCCCTTGGTGTGCAGGTGTCGAAGAAGTGGCAGGCGATGGCGGACGACGACTATCTCTGGCATCGCATGTGCGCGCAGCACATCAACCGCAAGTGCCACAAGTGCGGGTGGGGTCTGCCGCTCGTCCTCAGCGAGGTCAACGACGACGGACAGCGCGCGAAGCGCCTCAAGCGCCGCTGGAAGGACATTTACGCCGAGCGGCTCATCATTGAGCGGAATGTGAGTGGTTTCGAAGCCCGTCTCATGGGGTTATTATGTCTGCCATTTAATTTGTGGATAGTGCATTGTGTATTGGCGAGGGAAAGCCTGAAGGGTTTCGTTGCCCTCGCATGACATAACGTGTTGCGTGGGGCACCCGCAGTGGCGCAAGGGCAATTACAACGTGCGCAAGCTCGCCGGCCACTCGGAGGGCGTCACGTGCGTGCAGTTTGACGACCACCGCGTGGTGTCTGGCAGCTACGACCAGTCGATTCGCATCTGGGATTTGCGCACGGGCGAGTGCACGCGCGTGCTCCGCGGCCACGACAACATTGTGCGGTGCCTCCAGTTTGACAAGATGAAGGTGCGAATCCCGCAACGAAACGAGGCAGCGTCCTTCCACACACGTTGTTATTTGTGCTTGGACTTTTTTTTTTTGTGTGTGTGTGTGTGTGTGTGTGTGTGTGTGTGTGTGTGTGTGTGTGTGTGTGTGTGTGTTGGGGGGAGGTCCCTTTTATTCTTGCATGCTATGCGTGCAATTGCATACCGACTCGGTCTGATCTTGGCCGTGCACGCAGATCATCTCCGGCGCCCAGGACGGCAAGGTCTTTGTATGGAACCTCGAGACGGGCGAGATTGTCCGCCGCATCGAGGGCCACACGACGGCCGTGCACTCGCTTCAGTTCGACGACCACAAGCTTGTGACGGGCGGCGCCGACGCGACGATTCGCGTGTGGGACTTCGACGGGGGCTGCTGTCGCCTCCTCCTCGGGCACACGGACTACGTGAACTGCGTGCGAATTCACGGCGACAATGTCGTGAGCGCGAGCGACGACGGGACGGTGCGTGTGTGGGACATCTACAAGCAGACATGCTTGTCTGTTCTCGAGGGTCACCACGCGGAAGTGTACACGCTGCACGTGTCGCACAACACGATCATAAGCGGCGCGAACGACAACACGCTCAAGGTGTGGAACTTTGAGACGGGCAAGTGCACGAGCACGCTCTTTGGCCACACGGAAGGTGAGCGCGAGTTCGGGATGAGTGACGAGTTTTTCTCTTCTTTGCTTGCCCATGCACTGTGTTGTGTACGTTTTGCCAAATTGACTGTTGGCTGCAGTTGACTTAAGCTGACTTGCTTTGTTCTCGTCTTCTCATCGTCGTCTCGGCCACGGCAGGCGTCACGTGCGTGCAGTTTGACAGCCTGCGCGTCGTCAGCGGCAGCCAAGACCTCACCATCAAGATCTGGGACCGCGAGAATGGCCAGTGCCAGCACACCCTCAAGGGTCATTTGGGCGCCGTCAACTGCCTCCATTTCACGGACAGCAAGATTGTCACGGGCGGCGACGACGGCTGTGTCAAGGTGTGGGACTTCGCCCATGCCCCGCAGCTGCTCCACTAGGAGGGCGCGCTGCATGCGTCTGCGTTTGCGTGTGCGCGTGCGTTGTCGTTGCGCGTTTTTGGTTGGGATTTTTTTTTTTTTTTCGTGTCTTGGAAGTGCGCGAGTACTGTGCACGTGTCTGTGCGCAATGTGTGTTGTTGGTTGGTTGGAGGAGTTTACGGAAACAAGAGAGTTGTTCAACTCAAGTCTATGTGTGTGTGCAAAAATGCGCTGACAGGATGAGTAGAGGAGAACGCACTGTGCTGAGCGAGCACGCAGGTGTTTACTGCCGCCCGCTCGGGGACCGGGCTTGCCAGAGCCACGGCAGAGGCGTAGAGCTAGCTGAACGAAAAGAATGAAACAGCGCGAGACGGCGCAATCGATGCCGACGGATTTCCCGGTGTCGCAAGGTCACAAGCGTAGCACGGAACACGCGGGAAAAGGACGAGAGAGAACGCGACGGAATGGAACAAACACAACGGCAGATCACGCAAGAAGAGAACGCGCACGCGCACGCAGGCATGAACGAGCACCTCACAGCAACGTGCACACGCAGCCGGGGTTCTCTCCAGCCGCCTCCTTCTTCAACAGCGCATCGCTCTCGTCGTGCGCCGCAGCCTGGACGGCAGGCTTCTGCGGCGTCTGCGTCAGCTCGACGTGGTCCACGGGGCCGGTCGCCGCCGCAGCCACTGGGGTGGCGGGCGCAACCAGCGCAGCCGCCTTCTCGGGCGTCGCAGGCGCGTTCTGTGCGGGCGCGGCGGAAGCCTTATTGCTGCCGGTGGACGCCGTGCTCGCTGTGCGCCCCTTCGCCGAAGCAGCGTCGAGGGCAATCGGGACGGGCGCGGGCGCGTCCGCCGGGCTCGCGCTGAGGTTCGGCGTCTTCGGCTCGGGGAACGACGTGATCTTCGGCGTCTCGCTCTTCGCAGCCGGCTCTTCCTTGCGCTCCGGCTGCGGCGAGGGCACCGGAATGGGCGCAGACGCCTCCTTTTCTACTGCGACGGGCACAACAACCTCCGGGGCAGCGACAGGAGCGGGAGTAGGGACGGGGGCATCCGCAGGCGCAGCCGCTGGTGCTGGCGCGGGCGCAGGGACAGCGACCGCCTCCTCCTTCTCAACAACGGCGACGGGCTCCTCCTTCTTGGTTTCCTCGGCAGCCTGAGACGAGGAAGCAACGGTTTCGACTGGCTTGGGAGCGCTTGAAACGCCTAAAACGGAGATAATAATACGGAAGTGGTTAATTGGAGAAGAGCACCACCGACCGCGAGATGCTACGGATGCTCCATTGCATGTGCATGCATGCACGCAACGCAGCCCCCCTCACGCACCGACGCATTTGCGCACTAAAAGAATTGCAAAAACGCGTTCACGCACTCACACTAACATGCACACAATCCATTCAAATACACACACGTGCGCACATTCCATGCCAGCAACAACAGCCAAACCCACCGGCATCAGCCTTGTCGTCAAGCAGGCTCGCCTTCGCCTGCGGCTTGTTCTGCTGCGCAGAGGACTTCTTCTTCGACTTCTTGCCCATGGTGGCTACAGTAGAACATCGAATTGTGAGTTTGATATTCCGAATCACTTTTTTCCCAAAGAGTTACAGATCATAAGCCCGAAACTGAGGGGGATCCCAGAAGACGTGCACGCGTGTGAGCAACTGACCTTGCTGTAAAAGCGTCAAGGAGTGAGCTCACGTCGACAACAACTCGGCTTTTTTTTTGAGGGATCGTTCACTCGTCTTGCTTGTTTCGGTGGCATTCCGAAAAGTTTCAAACCGCACATGGCGCGCCCACGCAGGTACTCAATTTCAATTTGTATAACATTGCAGATGAGTTGCATTGACATTTTGCCAATATCAGACGGTCAATGAGTAAATTTTTTGAAGCAATATACAGTTTCTCTTCTATCCATCTGTCTACTATTTGGTAAATATTCACATAAAATGAACATGAGACTTAAGCTTTTTACAGGAGTTGGGACCACGTGAGCTTGTGTAACCCTCACCCCCAGCGTGCGTGGACGCTAAGTTGCATTGTACACTCTCGCGAACTTCGCAGATCCAAGTGTCCCATAGCGTTGTTCGGAACATCTTGCGTTCTTGCGGCAACGTTGTTTTTTCAACCGAGCAGGTGGCAATAACTCACCGAAGTTCACAACATTCAGTGGGCAAGCGCTGTGAGAAAGACGAACGTCTGGCAAACGAAAACGAACATCAACCCTGCTCCGTCGTCTCCGTCTCTCTTAACAGGCGTTGTATTGCTCTTGTTCTCGCTTATATTCGTGCGCGCGCAAATTGCTTCCAGCTACGGCCATATCTGCATGGAAGCACCCCATCCCGTTCCGCTCTGGGAAGTTAAACATGGACGAGAGTGGTCAGTACTGCGGTGGGAGACCACGCGGGAATACCACTTGCTGTAGTTTTCTCTTTTGCTTTTTTCCCCCCGATCGCCACGTCCTGAACCAGCACCGGGCACGTCTGCGTTGCCGGGAAAGTCTCGTCTTGAGCAGGCTAGAGACCGCCAGAACACGTTCAGTTCCCGAGCGACCACCGTGGCGTCCGACAACTTCGGGCGTGAGGGATTGCCCTTTTCCGCTTCGGCCGCCACGTATCCCGCAAATGCTATGTCTTCCTTTCCGCTTCAAGCGCCATGTATCCCGGAGTGGATGTACTTGATGAGTAGCACTGCGCCTAAAACTTTGTTCGCGTCTCGCACTCTCCTTTTGTCTGCACGCACTGATACAGTTTCACATGCGCGCCGGCGTTCATTCTCAGCTCTCAACATTCACAACACCGCTGCGTGCACATACTGTACAAACACGCACACATACACTTCACACATGCATGCACGCACTATACACGCGCGCGCATCGTCATGTCTTCTCGATTATCCACGCCTTGAGTGCTTGCGCCCACTTGTTGTTGTCGCTCTTTCGGGACATCTTCTGGAAGTTGATGTAGACGTAAATTGTCTCCGTCGCATCCTCCTCCTTCTCTCCTCCTGTGCCGGTGGTCGTGCGTGCCTTCGCACCGCTGCCGTGCAAGCGGGCAAAGACAATCTTCAATGGGTAACCACCGAGCCCTAGTCCACGGTCCTCGCGGCGACGGAAGGTACCATCGAACCCCTCAAACACCTCGCGAACGTCCGTCCTGCTTATCTCGAATGAAACATGCCGAGATGCGTCGTCTTTGTGTCGTCCATCGAAGGCGAGGGTCTTCTCATCGAGCCGAATCGTGCCTGTTGCGACGTGACGTCAACAGCCAGTCACTAAGCCGTCCCCAAGGTGTCACAGTAACGGTGCTCTATAGCAAAACGCGCAACCATAATGACTCATCGGGCTATTGTGCGGTACCTTCGTAATGATGGAGTGGTAGACAGAAACTTGTGTGCGCGACGAGCCAATCGTTGAAAGTGCGCGAGCGGACGTCCGCCGCGGTGCTCCAGATTACGAAACCCTCCATGGGGAGGGCCAATGGTTGCTCTGCCATAGTAATAGCTACACGTGCAAGGGTCCTCCCACAGTACGAATAAAAAGAAATACAACGTACGAAGAAGTCACTCACTCTATCGTCGTTTTTGGCATCAGTCTGGACATTAAAGTTCGACCAATCAAATCGCTCAAAAGATCTTTTGGACATATCACGTGCATTCACGTGCACTGAATTTAGGCGCGTAACATCGGTAACACTCCTTTTCAAACGGTCGGTGAAACAAAGTGGTTCCGTCTGATTTCGTTTCTCGACATCTCTTACGACCGTGCTGACGTGAAGATGCTGCTCATGCTGGCAGTCTCTCGAGTGCTTGCAGTGGCGCTGTGCGTCGTCTGGATACCAGCGGCAGCCCTTTTCGCGGGGCGCGAGGCTGCGTGCGCGCTCTCGGCGGCGCTCGTGCTGCATCAACTGCTCGTGGCTGCCGTGTCGCTTGCTTCTCCATTGCTGGTGCGTATCTATGGGCGGAAGATACAATATGCATCTCATTTTGTGTACATGCACATGAATTGCGGACATTTCGGCCCACTCTAAACAACCGTGGTCTCAACTCCTATTCTTTGGCACAGGCTTCGATAGTGCGGTGGCCCTCGTTGGCTGCACTGCTCTTTATTCGCGGGTCCTTTTCGGCCGCTGCGTCGACTGTCTTTGCGTGGACTATTACAGTGTGTGGGCCCGTTTTTGCGGCTGTCGAGGCTTACAATGTGAGTTGCGCAAACAAGCACGTGCAAGTTCGTGTGCTTTGTGCCATGTGATCGCACTCGCAAAATTGTGTCGGACGGGACGCAGCAGCCAAAGCCTGATTCGTACCGCGTGTTCGGCGAGCGAAAGTTGTGTACTGAAGCTTATCTAATGTGTTGTGCAGGTGGGGTTGTTGGCTTTCCAAGCCTCCCGTGCGATGACGAGTTCCATCCACGAACGCCCAACAGCCACGAAGGTGTGCGCGACTGCGGCAAACTCTCTCGAAAGCTCTTTTGTGTATGTGTATGTGTGCGTGCGCGCGTGCGTGTATGAGTGTGAGTGTGAGTGTTTGCATGCGTGTGCATGTGCATGTGCAAGTGTGTGTGTGTTGCGCTGTGCAAAGTGGAAGTGTGTGCTTCGCGCTGTGTTCAACTCACAGGACTACGCAGGCAGCGGTACTCAGTGTGGCGCTGGCGGGCTATTCGCTTGCCATCTGGTTCTTCTACGGCGTGTTTATCCACGACGACCTCTCTATTTACGCGGCAAGGTGCGTTTTGCTGTTGTGCTGCCCACATTCATTATGCTCAAACGTTGAAGATGGAATGAGGCGTGCTTAAGTGTGTTCGTTCCCCACTAGCTTTGCCTCCATCGCGGGCACGCTCACCGTCGTCTTGTTTTTCGTAAGCCTTGTAAAGGAAGAGGGTAAGTGCACGCGTGTGCGTGTCTGTCTGCTTGTCTTCTTGTCTGCTTGTCTGTTTGTCTGCTTGTCTGCGTGGATGTGAAGACAATCGACTCGATTTTCTTTTCTCCACATTGTACCTTTTCTCTCAATTTATTTTCTTTCACCACGTTGCAGGCGTCATAACTGACATGGCGTTCATTGCCGTGTACCTCGGTCACATTGCGCGCCTTCTCCTTCTCAAGCCGAATGTGCTGCCACCAAAGTCCCTCGGCTCTTCGTGAGTGCAACGGCCATTCGCTCTGACTATGAGGCGTTTGGGTGTCCTTCGAACGATTTGCAACAGCTCAATTCATTACAGTTATGATTTAAGCTGACCCGGCATCGTATTTTCAACCCCAAACTTTACCTTAGGTCGGGCATTTCGAGTGCCATGTCCGTGTTGAGCGTCGTGAGGGAGAAGGGGCTGGGCCGTGCAATTGCTGCCGGGATCTCGCCGAAAGCAGGGGCCGACAGCGCGGCTGCGTTTGGATTGCGCGTTCTCTCGACGCTGTGGTTTGGACGACTCATTTCTTCTTGGTTTGCCAAGGAGGTAAATGGAACCCAACGTGCATTGTACGGCGAAGCGGTGCACACACACACACACACACACACACACACACACACACATACACACACACACACACACACACACACACAGACACGTCGCGTAGCAACTTGCCATTGTGCGTACTCGAATGGTCTTTCCAGTCTCTGAAGCGCCGAGCTCCGCACTTCGCGCACACAGGAAGGTGGATCGGGGTCAGGGGCACTGAATGGGGCGCTTCTGACGTCGCTTGGCATTGTGTCATACACGCACGCCATTTTGCTCCACCTGTCCAAAGTGACGGTGGGCTTTCCCGCCCTCAGCCTGGGACCGGCTTCTCTGAACGTGCCGATCATGCAGCTCTGCGTGTGCATGGGGACGTATTTGCGGCTACTGCTCGTCAACGACGAGGACGAAAACTTGAAGACGGAGTAAAGACGTGGCTGAGCCATAGCAGTCGGGCAGCGTGTGGTGAGCTGGCGCGACGACTGTCCGGACATTTGTTGGCTCAATGCGCAAGCCGAGACACCGGCACGCAAATGAAAGCGAACTGAAGAGTTGGGGGGAGAAAAGCAACGCACGCGCACATGCGCGCACCGTCCTCTATCCTCGAGCGCACTCCCATGCCATGAGGCGCAATGTGGAACTCGAACGGCCCTTTTGCGCAAGTGGATGACATCCACCGCATCCGATGACGGCCGTGTGACACTATAATGGCGCGCTCAAGGCGACGACGTCCGCTCGCGACCATTTCGCGCGTGCTGCTTGTGCTGTGGCTCTTTCTCACAGTGAGTGCCTGCGTCGACGCATTGGAAGCGCCTGCGGAGTCGTTTGCGAACGTGCTCGCGCGAGTGTCGGCGTCGCTGTCGAGGGGCGATCGAGAAGTCAACACGTCGCTCGATGCACGCACGTACGTGTGGGATTTCAACGCAACCCAGCTGCCATCGTTGTCGATTACGCACAGTGAAGGCGCTGTCTTGTCCGCGGGCGATGGATTGGAGTCGGTATCGGTATTGTGCGTGAACGGGAACTCGACGGGCGCAGATTCCTCTCTGTCACCCTCGATCAGCGTGACCGCCGGCGGCTTCTTGCGACTTCATGGCCTCACTTTTGTGGGATGCGCAAGCAGAGCCTCCGCGTTGATATTTGTTGGTGCCGGCGGTCGACTCGAGGCGGACGCGTTGGGAGTGTCGGGAGACGACTGCGACGCATTGCTCATCGTGGACGTTGTCGGCGACCTTGTGCTGCGCAACGCTTCCCTCACGTGCACGCCGAAAGCGCGCTCTTCGCTACGCGACACACCGGCAGTCGTCCTACGCGCCTATGGGAACGCTACCTTGTCCATTGTCGGCTCTTCCTTCTCCGAGATTTCTCTTGTGGAGGCGACGGACTCTGCGACCTGCGCAATTTCAAACTCGACGTTCGCGAACTGCTCGTCGTCGTCCGCGCGGTGCATGCACGCACGAGGTCATGCGCGTATTTCCGCTGACGGCGTCCGTGCGTCGGTCGTAGATGTTCCGTTTGGCATTGTGGAAGACTTCGCTGCCTTCGTAATGTCGGGAGCCAGCGTTCTCCGCGCGGACCGCTCCGTGCCGGCTGCGCTCGTCGCTTCCGGCAGTGGGCAGCTCAACGCCAGCGACTTTTCACTCTACCTCGACAATGGTGAGGGTATTCTTGCTACCGACAGCGCGGTCGTGCGTGCAGCGCGCGGGTCTGTGGAGGCTCTCTCAGGCCGGACGATGAGTCGGGCGATGTCCTTTAACGACGCCTCAGACGCCTCGATGGAGGACGTCGTATTTTCCGGCGCCATTACGGAACTGGACGGTGGAATGTTGAGCGTCACGTCAAGCGCGCGTCTCACTGCCACGCGCCTCGTCTTCGACGGTGTCCTCGCTCAAGGCATGGGCGGGTGCGTCGCTGTCGCTGGCTCTTCAGTTGCACGGCTGTACGACATGAGCGTGCGGGGAGTGTCGGGTCGCTTGGAGGGCGGCTGTTTGTACGCAAGTGACAGCGCGTTGGTCGACGTGATGGGCGGTTCGATTGAGGGCGTTTCGACGAGCAAGAATGGCGGGGTGCTCAGTGCGCGCGCTAACAGCCGGGTCACGCTTGCGCATGTGAACTTCAGCGACTGCACTGCCGCCGGAGAAGGGGGCGTTGTGTATGCTGCAGACGCTTCCACCGTCTCGCTCACTAATTGCGTGCTTCGGCGAGCCAATGCGACGGACGGCGGCGCATTTTCACTCTCTCGCGAGGCTGTTGTGTCGGTCGAACAGAGTGTCGTCGGGGAGACGCGAGCGTTTGGCAGCGGCGGCTTTGCACTTGTTATGGACAGCGCGCGCCTCACTGTTAATGCGTCATCACTCAACGACTGCGCTGCTTCGCGCCAAGGTGGCGTCGTGGCTGTCGTTGGAAATGGGAACGTCGTCTTTGACGGCGCTGCTATTGCGAATGCGCGCGCGGGCGAACGGGGTGGCGCATTCTCTGCGTCGGATTCTTCCTCGCTGCGCTTGCTAGCGTGCAATGTCACGGAATCAGCGGCCCATTCTGACGGCGGATTTGTTTACGCGAACGGAGCGGTCGTCTCGGTGTTGGGCGGGCAAATTGACGACGTCGTGTCAGAGGAAGGAAATGGTGGCTTTGTGTTTGCTGGAAGTGCCGCGAAAGTGTTTCTGCGCGGAGTGAGCGTCGTAGGCGCCCGCGCGAGCGGAAAGTCCGGCGGTGCATTCTTCCTGACGGAATTTGCGTCTGTTAACGTCACAGCGAGCAGCTTCTCGTCGCTACGGTGCCGAGTGTCGGGGTGTGTGGCTGTCGTGCTAGCGTCCGCATCGCTTCATATGGACAATGTTGTCGTCGACGGAGCGTTCAGTGGAGGTGGCGCTGCAGGCGTGCTTGCACGAGGTGCACACGCTGTGGTTGCGATGAACCACACGCGCATGCGCTCTGTCCGCAGGGAGGGCCGCTCGGGTATCGGGGACGGGTGGCTGTCCGGACTCGATGAGGCGTTTGTTCTGGGCGCTGGCGTGAGCTGCTCCAACTGTACCGAGGCGGCGTACGTTCCTCATGCGTTCGATTTCGCGTCGGACGTGACGTCACTCGTCAATGTCTCGCGCGTCGTTGTGACGGAGAGGGTGCCATTCAGCGACCTGCTTGCCCGCGCGGCGACTGGCGAAGCTATAGCGCTTTCGCAGCCGCTCACTGTCGTAGGTGCGGAGGAGGATGCCGAGACGACGCTTGCGCTTGCGTCCGTGCAGTTCGAGCGCGGGTCGCTGTCGTTCGCCGCAGACGCCATCCTTTCCTCCTGCACCCTCTCCGACATGCGCTCGGTCACTGTGCGCGACGGGGGACGCGCCGCTTTCCACCGTTGCGATTTTGCGCGCACGCCCGTCACAGTGTCCGGCTTCGCGCATTTCGTGGACGTCACTTTTGACTCCTCCTCGCAGCTCACCGCGGACACTTACGCGACTCTTCTCTGCGAACGCTGCGCGTTTGGGGCTTCGCGAGTTCATCGAGATATCAAACGCGCGGCGGCTGTGGGTACCGTTCCCTTCATCGTTCTGTCTCAAGGCGCGTATGCGACGTTCCGCGACGCCGTGGTAGGCCCTGCGCTCTCTTCAGTGGCACTAGTCGAGAATTCGGCCGTGCTCGACGTCGACGGTGCGACGGCGACGGACGTGTCATCGTCAGGAAACGGCGGGTTGGTTTCCGCCGCCTCTTCCGGCGCGACCAACCTGCCGCGAGTAGCGCTGAAGGATGTCGTTATCGCGAATGCGAATGCGCAGAACGGCGGCGTACTCGCGCTCGCCGGCCACGGGCGGGCGACCGTCACCAACTGCCACATTTTCTCAGCCTCTGCGTCCGTTTCCGGTGCGGTGTTCTGCTTGTGGGACGCTGCGTCGCTGGCGGTCGACACGCTCACGTTGCAACGAGCCGACAGCCGGCTTGGCGGCGGTCTCATTGCTGCAAACGGCGCTGTGTTCGCGACACTCGCCAACGTGACGGTAGGAAGCGTGACTTCAGCGACAAATGGGGGTCTTGTGTCGATGGCTGTCGGTCCCGACGGCGTGGCGTCGCCAGTGTTGGATGCAACGTCTCTGCACGTGCAGCGATGCGAGGCGAACGCGACGGGCGGGTGCTTCTATTCCACCGGCGGTTCGCTCGCCGTGCGCGACAGCACGTTTTCGTCGGGGTATGCGCTGGTGGCCGGCGGCATGATCAACACGGGGGGACAGACATCGACGGCGGCTTGGTTTTCGCGGTGTGCCTTTGACGATTTTGAAAGCGGCTTTATGGGGGGTCTTGTTGCGACCAACGATAACTCGACGATCGCCCTGGTGTCATGCAACGCCACACGCCTTCGCAGCGTCGTCTACGGCGGCACTGTGTTCATGAGCGGCGGGGCTGTCTCTTTCGCGGACGCGCGCGTTTCCGACACGCACGTGTCGAGGGGAATTGGAGGGGGGCTTTTCGTGATTGCCGGGGTGGTCGAAGCCACCAACACCGTGTTTTCGGATGCCGTTGCGGACCTCGGCAGCGGATTTGCGAGCATCCAGGCATTTAGCTACGCGTCGTTCACGAATGTCAGCGTGCACAATGTGACCACGAACAGCGTCGGCGCGGGTGCGATTGGCGTGGGCGGTGCGGCGGAAATCACAGCGAACGGACTGTTCATCACGCAGGTGTCTGCAGAGGGGGACGGTGGTGCCTTCGCTTTTCAAGGTGGCGCGCAAGGCACGCTTTCGAACTTGCGTGTCTCGCGCTCGACAGCCCGTCTCGGCGCTGGGGGCGCCCTTTTTGTGTCGGGCAGGTGCTCTTTGCACGTGAGCGATTCGAACTTTGAAAATGTGACGGCTGACGACGGCGGCGCTGTGTGGGTCGAAGGACAGGTTGTGGCTACCTTTCGGCGTACAAGCATTACGCTCGCAAGGGCCGACAAGGGACATGGCGGTGCATTCGGGTGCGTTGGGCGCGCGACGGCCACGCTGGAGGACGTCAATGTCCTGAACGGAACTGCACTCGCGCGTGGGGGCGTTTTATACGTCGCCGACGTCGCGCATGCGACCGTTAGTGGACTTGAGGCACGTGCACCCCACGCGGCGGAGGGCGGTGCAGTGTTCGTCGGAGGCGATGGTGCAGACGCAACTCTCGTGAACGCGCGCATATATGGCTCGCAGGCGGACGGAAATGGCGGGTGCATTGCGGTTGTGTCGGCCACTGTGAATGTCACGGGCGGTTTGTACAGCGGATGTCGGTCGGGCCTTGTGGGCCGCACGGATGGACGGGGCGACTTTATGTACGCCGACACGCGCGCAGTCGTGCGTGCTGTTAGGAACACTCGCGTCGAAGCATCGCCGCTCTCGAACGGGCCCATCGTGTTCTCTGTGGACGGCCTCAACACGTCCACGTTTGCCTTTGGCGGAGTGGTTGGCACGACGGGTGCGGTCGTTGCGTCGCCGCCGTCGTTTCTTCGCGTGATGGTCATGGACACGGCAATTTCCCTGGCATCGCTTGACGTGAGCGTGCAGCCGGGTGAGACTCTTCCTTCCTTCTCTCTCATCGTATACGATGCATATGGCCAGCTTGCGCTCGTGCCACCGTCACGGCCACTCGCCCTTCGTCTTGCTCTTGGAGCGCCGAACAACGGTTGCGAAATCGCCGGCGACCTTTCGCGAACGTTTCTCGTCGGCTCCAGTGTTGCGTTTACGGGCGTTCGCGTCAGTAGCAGTTCTGTCCCACTCGCATGCCGCGTCATCTTCGGGCCCGACAATAGGCTGTACGACGACTCGCAGAGCCTATTCGACTCTGCCTCTCTCACCGTGCTTGTGAGCAAGTGTCCCGTGGGCACGACGCTGACGCGCGACGCGGTGAAGGGCGTGCATGGGTGCGCGGGCGCGGCGACAACCGGCGGCTCGTCGAACGCGGACACGATCGCGGCGGTGGTTGTCCCCGTGGTGGTTGTCAGCATTGCGGTGTGCGTGGCCGCGCTCTTCGTCATGCGACGAAACCGCGCAAAGTGGAACAGGAAACAGATCGAGGACTTTGAGAGGCACGTGCACAAAGCGATGCCGGGCGTGCTGTCCCTCGACGTACCACGTGACGCGATTGAGCTGGGCGCCGAGGTGGGAGAGGGCGCGTTCGGCCAGGTCTACAGGGCACAGGTGTGTATGGCGCGCGGAATTTGTTGGGACTTCATTTTGCACATTGCCGACGACAACTCTCTTCGACTGCAGGTGACGCTGGAAAACCGCATTCGCGAGTGCGCGGCCAAGGCACTCAAGGCGAACGCATCTGCTGAAGAGAGAATCGAGTTTTTCTCCGAGGCGGAGGTGCGTGCGTGCGCGCGCGCGCGCGCGTGTGTGTGTGGTGTGTGTGCTCCGTATTTATGCTGTATAACTCGGCCATCTATGCTCTCGTAGTACGGCAAGCAATGGCACTAGCACCTTTCCGGTAATACTGACTCTGTCCCTCCATTTCAAACATTGGCGCTTTTTTTTCGCAGCGCATGCTGCCTCTGAAGCACCCCAACGTCATTCGAATTGTGGGAATATCCATGGCAGACGAGCCAATGCTGTACGTCTCGCAGCGCTCATGAGTTGACTCCGGCGTTGTTTAATTTTGTCGAAGTGGGGGGATCTAAGCCCTCGCTGCACTGTGGGAGATTTCGGCGATAATGTGGCAGTTCTGCGAAGAGAGGTGCGTTTTGGTTCTCATCAACACTGATTGCTGATTGAGTGCGCCTGAACCACCGCAGCATTCTCCTCGAATTCGCATCGCACGGGTCGCTCCGCTCGTTCCTCGTGAAGCGGCAGAGCGCTGCGGCGACCAAGGCACGCGACTACGACGTCGTGTTTGCCCGCTTCTCTCGCGAGATTGCGGAGGGCATGGCCTACCTTGCCTCGTGCGGCATCGTGCACAAGGACCTCGCTGCGCGCAACGTGCTCGTGTGCGTCAGCGCCAAGGGAGACGCGTGCTGCAAGGTGCGGCTGCGGTAGAGACATGCACTGATAGCGGCTTTTGCGTTTCTTGAAGGAGGGGATTGGGGGTGGGTGTCGGGGCAGACAGGTGCGATTGGGCGCTTCTACTGGAAGGGCTCGAATGATTATCTCAAATTGGCGGTGCTCTTGAACTGCAGAGGGGCTTGTCGTTGACCACTTTGCGTGCGTGACGTTGTGCTCTGTGTGCTTGATGTGCGCTGAAGTCCATTTCGTGACGTCAGGTGTCGGACTTTGGGCTGTCGCGGGAGCTTGGATCGAAGGGGTACTATCGCAAGTCAAAACGCGGTAAGAAAATTGCACCGTCTTCTTCGTTAAGTGCGTGTGAGTTCAACTTACGCAGTGCGCACGCAACGCCTGCACTGCTTCACTGGTCGCTTGCGGGACGACTGTCCTTGCACTCCTTTTTTTTTTTTTTTTTTTTTTTTTTTTTTTTTTTTTTTTTTTTTTTTTTTTTTTTTTTTTTTTTTTTTTTTTTTTTTAACCCGAGGAACTGTTCTTGTACTATTCCCTGCCCATGGTGACATTGCCCACAATCCCTTGTGACGTGTTAGCCTCAAACTGCCTCCGTTCGTGGTGATCCTCCCCCATCACTGCATGCACCGCTCACGTGACGCATTGGCGCAGGCCAAGTGCCCATCAAGTGGACTGCGCCAGAGAGCCTAATTCGCATGGTGTGGACGGAAAAGTCAGGTGGGTCAGCGACGTACTCAGTGACGCGCTGCCGTTGTGACGCGGGTGTGATCGCTTGTGTCAGCATTCGCGCTGAAAAGTAGGGTCGTGGACACTGGCGCCTGTAGCAATAGTGTTGGGGGAATGCACTATGCACGCGTGCTGCTGCGTGCGCAAGCGACTGCTGCCACCCATGCAGTGGTCAGGATCGGATGCGAGTTTGCATTCATTGGTGGCCTCCCACTCCGTCGACGTCTGCCACTAACTCACGCTGCTTTGCGCCCTTCTCAGACTGCTGGAGCTTCGGCGTGGTCATGTGGGAGATCTGGACATTTGGGCAGGTGACCTTTGCATCGGATGCTGACTCGCCGTCGCTGTCAATGGCAGTCTGTCTGCTTCTTCTTGCGGCTTACCAACACTATGACACGCACACGCGCAACTGGAACGCCTCCTCTCCCCCTCCTCCCCCCCCCTTTTCCTCACCCTATGCTTCTTTTCTCTCCCAACAGGCGCCGTACCCGAGCGTCCCCAACACAGAAGTCGTCCGCTACATCTGTTCTGGCAAGCGCCTCGAGGTGCCCGTTGGCTGCCCCACTTCCGTCGGGGCGCTCATGCACGCGTGCTGGTACTCGGATCCGAACGAGCGCCCGTCTTTTGCGTCGATTGTGGTGTCGTTGCAGAGCATCATGGAGGAGCTCACGGCGAGAGATGCGCCTGTGGGAGCAACAAATGCGTCGGAAGAGTTTGTTGATGACGACGTCTGCGGGGTTTCGGACCGGGTTGTCGCTTCCGCACCGTACGACAATCCACAGCCGCAAGCGAGCAGTGAAATTTCATTGCCGAGGGACGTGCGCATGGCGGGTGCGGGAACTGGAACGGGCGAGACGTTCTCCGACGGCAGCACGCGTTACGTCGACCCGACGCCGAGCCCTCGTTCGAGCCTCGCCGCGAATTTTTCTGGCGGGAGCGAGTGGCGGCCGCGCGTTTATTCGCAGAGCACTGGTGGGCAATTTGGGGTGGGCCGAACACGCGAGATTGTGGCCGGAGACATGACGTCCCCGTCGAAATCGAGGCGGACGACGTACATTTCTCTGGTGAATTCCGGGTTTGTTCCCGGCGCGCGAGGGCGGGCGGAAAGCGCCGCGGGAGAAAGCGTGGAACTCGGCACGCTCTCGCTTGACATGCCGTGCGAGTCATCCGACGGTGTGCCGCACACGTTCGTGTGAACAACGCGCGCACTTGTGCTCAATCGATTGGCATTTCCAGTGCAACAGTGATGTTGCAGTGTGAATGTGTACCTTGCATGCCCCTTTGGGCGCTACATGAAAAGTGAGATTGCCTTTCGGTCAATAGAGTATTTACACTGCGCAATCGATGGCAACATTCGCACGCGCACGCACACATCCCACACGCACAAACGCGCTTCACTTTCTGTAGATGGCGCGCTCCGAGCCCTTCCTGTACGCCTTGTACTGCTCCCAGTAGTCGAACATGGTCGGCAGCTCGGTCTGGTTGAGCGGGACAAGGCGCTGCTTCTTGATGTCCTCCGCCCGCTGAATGAGGGCGACAATGTTCTTGAGCGATTCGGCCGACTTGTACGGGTCGAGGTTCTTCTCGGCGTAGCGCAGCCACTCCATGAGACGAAGGAAGGACGGCTCCCGAGGGTGAATCACGGCGCGATCGAGAAGGCGGTCGAGCACAGAGATGATTTTGAGGCGGACCTGCGCAGAGGAAATGATGCGCACTTTGAGAAGGGTGCCGCGGACAATCGCGTAGTCGCGCCATCATCATGGCATGGCAGTAAACGGAACAAGAATACGATTCGAGAGCTTGATGGAGGAGTTAAACGAAATAGGGCTGCGCGCAACGACAGCGGGCACCGCACCTTCTCCGAGTTCGTCTCGAGCCACGACCGCCGCAATATGTGGATGGCCTCCTTCGTGACCTCTCTCTCCAAGCGGCAGCTGTGATAGAGACGCTCCATGTCCAGCATTGACTGGGGCTTGTTCTCAACGATGAGGCTGCTGATGAGGCGATCGAGGTCCGTCGTGCGCTCAATCCACGGGTTTTCTTGTGCCTCTAGTTGCCTGTGCGCACGGCGTGCACTCGGTTACACAAGAGGGGGGAGGGGGGGGAGGGAGGGGGACAACCATACATGTGCTTGCAGACGCACACGAGACGGATACAACGTACAGGCATACCACGCAAGCCCAAAGCACGCAGAAGGCCTATAACCGCGACGACCTCACGGCACAATTGCAGCCATCGACCCACTTGAGCAGATTTGTCCGGACTTTGTCGACCCTGTTGGCGAGCACCTCGCGCACAAACATGCGGTCCACGTACGGCGGCATCCCCGTGGCCTCCGACAGCAGCGCCACAATTTGTTGCGCCTCGTTCTCGAAGAACGGGAAGAATTTGAACGTCTCCGTCTCGTGCACGACAATGTAGTAGAGGTCCGAGTCGTTCTCCATCAGCTTGCCGCTCTCGTCAAACGTCACCGTCACCTTCCCCGACGGCTCGTCGTCCACCATCCCCGGCAGCGACTTGCCCTCCGGCACGGGGCTCTTCGTCCGTTGTGCCTTGCGGGCGGACACGGGGCGGGAGGAGACGCCCGTTCCGTCGCCGTCGTAGTCCTCGTCAATCTTACGCTCGTCGTCGAAGAGGCGGCCGAACGAAAAGTGCGATATACGGCTGTACTCGACGACGAGGCCCGGCTCGTTCTGGCGATCGTAGCTGCTTTGGTTCGCGAGCCCAGTCAGCGGCTTTCCGTTCGCCTGCGCCGTGGGCGACTGCGTCGGGTCCAGCATGACCGGCCGCACGCTCGGTCCCATCCACTGCAGCGACTCGATGGTGAAAAACAGCGCGCCCGCGACGGGCGATACGAGCAGCTCGCGGGAGGGCGGGACGGCGTCGCGCGCCGACAGCAGGATTCGGTCGGGCTTCGGGTCTATTTGGAGCCATACGGACTGGGTGACCGACATGATGTCTTCCAAGCACGTGCCCTTCGGAAGTGGAATATCAATTTCGGCCGCAACGCTCCCGCTCGGTGTGTACGCGAGCGACGTGCGGCCGGCGCGCAGAATGCCCCGCTTCGCCGCCTTGTCGTCCGTGGCATTCGCCGTCGCGGCGCCAACGCCCCCTATCGAGAGGAGGAAGTCGTCCGTGTCGACCCACGAGAGCAGGCTGTAGCGATTCTTCTTCGAGCTGCTCGCGACGCGCGACGAAAGGTTGTCGTCGTAGCCGCCGATCTCTTCCGCCGCTGCCGCCTTCGCAGCGACGAGGCGCATATACGTTGCAGGCGGGGGCATCGGAATGTGATACTCGAACGGCTGAGCAACGTAGTCCGAGTGGCGTGCGGCGTCGGGGAGTGAGGCGATGAGCCGCAAGAGCGAATTTTCGACCGAGCGCGAAAGGGCAATGTCGGCGTTCCCGTCGGTCGCGTCGAAGTTGGAAAGCTTCGACGCACGTGACACGCACTCGTGAAGGGCGGGAAGGACGAGCGGATTTGGCGGGTATTGCTCAACATAGGCTGCACAAGGAACAGCAGGGGAGGGTTCAGGACGGGGCGCACACGAGTATCAACGCACATGTGCGTGATTGTACGATGTGTGAATGAGGAGTCCCACACACGCGTGCTTTCCTTTATGCTCCGCACAAACTGGCTCTCATGTATCTGTGCTCTCCTACAGCACACACCAGGGCAGCCACCCACCAATTAGAAGATCAAGGATCCACTGTGCCTTGTTCAGCACGGCCGTGTTCGACTTAGCGTAGCCGTCCACGCACATCACGAGGGTCGCGAGAGTGTCTGTGAGGACGACGTACGCTTCGCTGCGCGTCACTGTCGACGACACCGCCTTGCGCACAAAATTGTCGAAGGCGTCCTCGGGGGGACGGTAGGGAAGGCGCAGCAGTTCCTTCAATATGATAGCACCATAAGAATTTCGCAGGCGATGGAAGGGTGAGGAGGAGATTGCAGCAATGCAAGTATGTGTTGTGCGCGCTAGTGCGTGCCATGTGCATGTGGCATGGTGTGTGCATGGTCACGTGAATGTGTGCAATTGTGCACGAATGTGTGCAATTGTGCGGGTGCGGGCGTGCGAGCATGCATGCCTGTGTGCCTGTGCCTGTGTGCGTGTGTGTGTGTGTGACATCTGGACTTGGTGTCAACCAAGCACTCCCATGCGTGCCGCACAACGCACCGCTTGGTCTTCCGCCTGCGGTATTGTGAACGCGGTCTTCGATTCGAGCCACTGGCCGAGCGCCTGCCCCTCTGCGACCGACACTCTCAGCACGTCCTCGAGCGGCTGCAACGACAGCGCCGCCTCGCAGTCTGCCTGGCAGCCCCTGGGACACCTGTTCGACAGCAGCCTGCACAAAGACGACGGCGCCATGTGAACCTAATTGAAGACAGAAATCCATGCAGCGACATGCGAACGACGAACGCTGCGGGCTATGTGCGTGCGTAGATGTCTGTGTGAAAATGTCTGTGTCTGTGCGTGCGTGCGTGTGTGTGTGTATGTGTGCGTGCGTGTGTGTGTGTGTGTGCGTGCGTGTGTGTGTGTGTGAAGGGACGCCATAAGGAAACGGACGTGATACTCACCAGTCCGCAATCGTCTTGAAGAGTCGAAACCTCTCAAACGATTCCTACGCACAAACGAAGCTCAGCATCCTCGAACACCCTCTCGCGGCGAACGCCGCAGCGCCCACAAAATTCGAACCAGCAACAAGACGTAAGTGCGGAAAGCACAACATAGGGACAAGAACAGAGGATTAAAGAAGCGGGGCAGAAGAACGAAGACAGTGGAGCAAGTCCCCGCGAGCGCGGACCACCCACCACCATCGGATACCGAGGGTACATGGCGCACACCCATCGCAGCATGCTGCGGCACACATCCTCGGGCCCCTGCATGCACCGAGAGAAGTGCTGCCGCCACACGCGGTAGACATCGTGCCGCAAGTTCCAGTCGTCCAGCGCTTCGCGCACGGCGTCGGGTGGATGCGACAGCTGGGGATGCGCAACAATACGACTCAGAATTTCTGCCACCAGCAACAACGGGAACGCACAAGCCAAGTCATACCTGCGAAGTGAAGGCGGCGATGCACGCCGCCTCAAGCGTCGCCATGTCACTTAGCCAATCATGAGCCCCAGTCGACGAGAAGCAGCGATCGGTTGAGGTCGAATGGGGTTGAGTCGGAGGTGCCTGATGGAAATCGCGCGTCTCCACGAATTCAAGGGGCGCAACACACGTATGCGATACTCTTTCTCTCACAGCCCTCGCACTGCTTTCATCTCTCTCTCTCTCTCTCTCTCTCGCACAGCCTGAAGAAGGAGCGACCACTTGCGACGCCGAGTCGGCCGTTGTCAAGGCCTCGGAAAATATTTTACGACAACGGGGTAGAAATTCCGTTACAAGCGCCCCGGATGAAAACGTAACGTTACTAACGTGACGTCAAGCTGGCTTGGCCCTACAAAGCAAAACAATGATCCTGTTGTCGCTGTTGAGCGAGTGAGAAGAGGAGAGGGAAGAGAGGAGAGAGTGGGAGCTGTGCTGCACATAGCGGTACGTGAGAGGAGAGATGGATCTCAAGCGCGTCGAGGCACTTATCCAGACACATCCGGACTTTCCACTGCCGGGCATCCTCTTTAGGTTCGCTTACCTTGGTGCATATATCACATGTTAGATTCTTCTCATATCGAGTGTGTGGTGTGTGTGCGTCGCCCTGAAGTGCATACTCCTTCGTCAAGCCACACTCGAGTCCTCTTGCCGAGGCATAACAGATTGTGCGTTGTCGCCTGTAGGGACATCTTTCCTGTTTTCAGAGACCCCGTTGCGACGGAGCTCATCTTCACCAACCTCATATTCCACCTTACGTCGACCTTTCCGAAGATTGACGTTGTTGTTGGTACGATTGCCCGGTATACACGCACGCAGCTCAGCCCGCAGAGAAGACACACTGACATACACATACTAAAAAACTAAGCGCTCACACACACACGCACGCACGCACGCACACACACACACACACACATGCACACACACACGCACGCACACACATGCACACACACACACACACACGCACGCACACGCATACATACGCGAGCGAACACGCACACACACACATTGCATACACAAAAAACACACAGACAAATTTCACGTCAATTCACACGCGCCGACAACATCACTTTGTACGACTCAGGCCTGGACTCGCGCGGCTTTCTGTTTGGTCCAATAATCGCCCTGCGACTTGGCGCCGCGTTCGTTCCCATCCGCAAGAAGGGAAAATTGCCCGGAAATAAGGCGACCGTGTCCTACGAGAAGGAGTACGGCGTGGTGGGTGATGGTTGCCATGAATGCTATTCCCCGTGTGCGCCCTTGGTGTGTGTGCGTACGCCGTGTACTTTCGTGTTGTGCACTGTGTGTGTGTGTGTGTGTGTGTGTGTGTGTGTGTGTGTGTTTGGGTGTGTGTGCACGTGGGACCACCCACACGCTTTCTTTTCTTGCCTCTACGACCAGCATTTGTGCATTGCCGATGGCTGTGTTCTGAGTTGCGCTAATTTTTTTGCACGCAGGACATGTTTGAAATCCAGAGCGACGCCATCCTTCCCGGCCAAACCGTCGTCATTGTGGACGATCTCCTCGCGACGGGCGGCACCATGAAGGCCGCGTGCACGCTCGTGAGGCAGCTGTCGGGCGTTATCGTGGAGTGCATGGTCGTGATTGAGCTCGCGGAACTCAACGGCGCAGCGAAGCTGGACGTGCCCGTCTACTCCATGCTCAAGTACTAAAGCGCGCGCAGACACGAGCCGGGCCGACTTGCCGCAGGAGAGATTAGTGATAAGGGGTGAACGCAAAGCGATGGATTGCGACGAAGCGACGAGAGTATTTACAAAAATGGCCGACGTGGGAGAGAGCGTGAGCGACAGAGAGAGGGAGAGGGAGAGAGTGTGTGTGTGTGCGTGTGTGTGCGTGTGTGCATGCGTGCGTGTTCAGATCCGCCTGAAGACGCCCGCGATGATGTTGTGGTAGTTCATCTCGAACCACTGCTGCGCGGAGATCGTCATGGCAAAGTCGCTGCGTATCTTGTCGATCTTGTCGCCGTAGCAGTGGGCAATGGGACAGATGATGATCCACGTGCACGTGATGCACATGACGAATCTGCAGCCCGGGTGCCGATAGCACCGGCTCAGCGCGCTGCTCGACTTGACCGATATCTTGTGATGGCCCATGGGGTACGAGATGGTGATCGAGCGGCGAAAGCCCGTGCTGCGGACGGCGGCGTAGATGGCCGCGGAGAGGTTCTTGTAGTCCCACACGACGTGCTTGCGCAGGTAGATCGACTTGAGCTTGTTCGTGCTGTCCGTGAACTCGCGAATGGCGCCGTCAAAGCCCGCCGCGTTGTCGAACGTCACGATCTGCATGCACTGCGGGTGGACAAACTGCGACGCGTCGAGCGTGTACACAAAGTCCGTCACCGTGACGTAGTGCGTGGTCGTGCGCGTGTGCGAGTGGCCCTTGCTGTCGGTGTAGTGCTCGGTGCGCGTGCGCCTTTCTTGGTGGTGTCCTGCGGGCGCGACATGAGAACAGATGAGCTCATTGCATAGAAAAACATACGCAATGAACTGGCGGAAGTGGCACACGCAGACGAGAAAGGTCGGAACTGACAACCACCCGTTTAACTTCAACGAGGACGAGAAAAAAAAAAGAAAGCATATGTGCACGTGCGTGTGCGTGTATGTGTTGGGCACGTGTGCTCACGAATTGCACACAAAACAGAAGGCCGTAGCTGAGAATGGAAAACGAGGGGCCCACTCACCCCAGACCTTCACGCCAAGGCGAGGCGCCGTGTTGTGCTGCAGAAAGAACGCCTTCAACAAGTCCGGGTTTGTGTTCAAGGCGGCGTCGTCCGACGTGATACCGTCCGACGTGTCTTCGTACTTGACGGTCACCGGCACGGGCTGTGTCGGAGGTGGCAGCATCTGCGGTTGCGCCTGTGGGTGGCCGCGTCGGTGGGCGCAAAGCCCGTCTAATTAGTGCATTGTTTGTGGATATAGTGACAGACGAATGCTATCCCAAAAAAAGGCGTGCACAGGAAAGCGCACGTTTGCGAGAACAAGCGCGAGTTCGTGTGTAAGTTGAATGTCAAAGGAGTTCGAGGGGATCGCACGCACCCCAACAAAGCCGGCATCCGACGCAACGCTTGCGAGCGAGACGGTGCTCGTCCCCATCACCATGGCCTGCGAAGGAGCGGAAGGCTCCGGTGGCTTGTCCGCGCCGGCATGAACCGTCGTATAGTCTTCAGGAACGTCCACCTACGCCGGGCGCCACGAATGGGCGGTTGAGCACATGGATTAATGGGAAAAAAAGAAAGAAACAAAGAAAAACTACTCACATGAAACTGCGCCCCTCCGGCCATTGCGATCGCATCTGCATAAGACGGCGGCGCTGACTCTGCGGCTGGGTTTGGCGTGAAGGTGACACCCGCCGCCGCCTCCGAGTGACCCTCATCGCTCGCATAGCGAAAGGTGTACCCGTATTCGTCGCCCATTTTTCTCGCGTGCGCACTTTGCGCGTATGTCGGCGGTATTTTTTCTCTGCGGTGTGATGTGCGTTTGCACGCACAATGCGTGCTTCGAAGCGTGAACAAGACTGAATGGAGCGGTTTGTTTTGACTGGTTGTGCATTGTCCAGACCGATTGTCCAGATGAATGTGACGTCCAAACAAGGGTGCTTATAGCTATAAGCGCCCTTGGTCCAAATCAGCAGGACGTGCGGACGCCGGTTACGACATCTTCGTGTTTCACCTCGAATCCACCGGTGCGCGTACGTGTGTGCAGTACGTATGTTATGTGCGTTGTGTTCGTGTGTGTGCCTGTGTCGTCCTGTCGTCGTCGCAATTGTGTTTGCTGGAATTGCACTGCAGCCCTCATTTACTTCTTGCAGTGATACACGCGACGCTCGGCGCACAAGAGTGTAATGTAACAAAGTCCGCGCACGCACGCACGCGCGACGCAAATTGGTGGGACGCAGACAGACTGCGGCGCAGGCAAAAGAAAAGAAAAAAAAAAAAGATTACGCAACGCAGAAAGAACGCAGCAAAATTAGGTTCAGAAACCGCCTCGGAGTGCGAGGACGAGATGCAACACAGAGCCGCCCTGAATCTTATAGTCCGCTGCCGTCTTATCGTCGTTCCTGTTACATAGCATGACGATTATCATCCGCACAACTGTGTCACTGTCACACAACACACCACACACGGCTACGGCTACTCGTTGGCAACACACACAGTCCGCCAGTGAAGCACACCACTCCATGCCATTTGCAATCGGGTCGACTACTCACATCTGCTTGCCGCCAAAGATGAGTCTGCGAATAAAAGGATGAGCGAGTCAGCACAACTGTTCGCCTCAACCATACTGCCTTCAAGGTACTCACCGCTGCTGTGCGGGGGGGATGCCTTCCTTCTCTTCCACGCGCTCCTTGACACGCTCAATCTTATCCGTCGGCTCAATGTCAATCTCGATCTACGCACGAGATGACAGCGGCAAACATCAGATTTGCGTTGAAGCAGGAAAAGAAAGCGGCAAAGAAACATTACATCAGTGTGTCGAAAAAGAAAGCAACACTCTCAAAGTCAACAAGAACTCCCGCAACGCAAGGGACACATTGAACGGCATTCTTCGTACCTCTTTGCCAGTGAGTGTCTGCGGGTCGGAGCAAGACAAGAGGCAAATAATGAAGGCGAAGTTAGCAGGAGCATCGCGCACAGCAGGAGCAGACGACGCGCGCATTACGCACAGCAACGGCGATAGGAGCAGAACGAACAAAGAGATTGCATTACGGTCGAAGAAAAACGGGAAAGATAGATACGTTAACACGGTTGACGCCAAAAAAAAAAAAAATCCACCGAAAAAACAAAACGCACCTTAACCTTGACGAGCATTTTCACAGTTGCAGCAAACGCTGAGAGGGGCTCTTAGAGAGGGGCAGAGACAACTTTAAAGTGCTTTCACTTTGTGTGTCTTCGTCTTCGTGTCGTCTCACTCTTTTATGTTCGCTCCATTTTCGGAGCGTGTGACGGATCGAAGACGCCCAAATTGCCGCAATTACGACAAATCGGAATTCCCAATTACTATGAATTATGTAGGGAAATCGGAACAGATCCGATCTCATCGGAACATTTGCCCAGGTGGAGCTAATTACGATCGTAAATTGACCACCACTGGAATTTTACGATTGTTTTACGACGATTGAGCCCTCCCTCGGCACGCCAAAAAAACCGCTGCGTTGTCACTCGGCTTGCCCAATAACAGAGCGACACAGAAACGCCTGCAATGGAGTCCGCACAGGCTGTGCTGGGCGATAGACCGAAGAAGCGCCCTCGCGTGTAAGTTGTCAGGTCACTCGCTCTCTCTTCAAAACATGTTTTGTTCGTCAGACATCCTCACTTGAGTTCGTGTGCGTTCTTTTTCAGTGACGAGACGGACGGAGCGCAGCAGGGTCAGAACACCTCTGGAGGCCCGTCTTACATCATCTTCGACGACGGCACGCACACTATTCGCGTTCCCAATGGCTTTGTTACAGCAGCCATGGCCGAGGCTATCGTGGAGCGCATCGGCCACTGCCGCGTCGTTCTCGTCGACACAGTGCCTCGAAGCGCCAGCTTCACTCTGGACCAGGCGAAAGAGGTGCCGCTTGCGCCTTCCGTGTACCTCGCGAAAAGGGGTACGTTTCTCGTACATTAGTGCACATGCGCGGCGGTTAATACTTTTTTTCCCCCTTATTTTCGGTTTTCCATTAGACTCCGAAGCGACGATACTCCGCAGCGACGTGGCTGCGGAGCCCTATCTCGAACTTTTACGCCAGCAGATCGCCTCGAATCCCCTGTTGGCTAGGTGCGTCCTTGTGGTTGCTGTGCACTCAGCAATATTGATTTCGCCGAACAGGCCCCCCCCCCCCCCCTCCCTCCGTGTCGCACAGCTTCTATGAGCCTCAATGCCGCCTTCTCGAGTCGTTTGGTGTTTTTTGCCGCCCGCTCGACTCCTCGTATAACATTGAGGCGTTGAACGCCTATCTTGACACGTGCGCGGAATGGCGCGACGTGAACTTCGTTACTTCCTTGGCGACGACATTTTCGCCCCTTCGTCCCACACCCAACATTGCTTCGCTCCGTGCGGCGGCGATCCCGTGTGCTCGTGAAGGCACCCCTGCGTCCGCGCTGCAGGCCCTTCTTGACGAGTTTTTTTCGGTCGATGTTCCCGTGGGCGACATGCCTCCCGCCCTTGCTGCTAACGGCTACGAGGACGCGCTGTTTGCGTTGTTGACGGCGAATTTCGTGCCTTCCACGGACCGCGAGGCACAGCTGCACTACGAAATACTGTATCCTCTCATTTATCGCATGCTCGGCGGGCTCTCTTCGGTGCTGCATGCGTCCGTGGAGTCATACTTGTCGGACTACGCCGCGTATCCGGACAGTGATGTCCACAAACTCGACGAGCGCAAGGCGGATATCGCGGCGCGTCTGCGTGGCGTGGGGGGACTAGCGCCCGTACTGTTCGTTGAAGTTGATCCGTCCGGGCGAACGAGTGTTGGCTTACAAAAGGACACGGAGAAGATAGGGGTGATGATGTTGCTTGCTCTCGAGCAGCACGTGGGTAGAGTCTTCGCTCCACGGGGCGCAATCGCGAGCGCGGCGACGCGAATTGCGGTCTTTGGCATGCTCGTGAACGGGTTTGACATTGAGGTCGTTGCGATGACCCCGCGGGCAGCGAACGGGCAGGTTAAATTTCCGTTTGTTCAGGGAATTTTCCACGACCGTCTGGACAATTTCAGACTTGTTCACGACAATGGTCTTCCTTCTGCGGCTGGTCTTCAGCGACTTGCGCTTTGGCTTGCGCGTGTGCACGCCTACATACGGCGCCTATCTGAAGGGCTTCGTCGGCATCGTCAAGGCCCTCCGTTTGTCAAAGCTTAGTGTCCGGACAATAAGTACTCAGACAATTTATTTGAAAATCCAGTCGGTTATCATGCAAATTCATTCCGCTATTCAATTAATCAGTCAGATTTAAAATTTTTCGAACTGAGCAAAAGGGCACGTCATCGTAAAATACTTTTTACGTTCCGATTTTTTGAACGACCTTGCTTGTTTTGGGAGGCGAGTGAGTTTGTGCGTGTGCGCCCGTTGCGCGTGTGTGGTAACTGCGCATCTCTCCCTTCCCGCTCCCACTCCCTCTCCCAAGACACACTCTCTGCGCACCATTTCCTTGCGGTCTGTGTGCAAGCGAGCTTTCATTGTTGGTGTGTAGGTCTTACACAACGCCCCTAATCTCTCGTCAATTCGTGCTCCTTTCTTTCTCCAGAATATTTTCCTTACATATTTGCACGCGATTTGACTTTCGAACATGGCGGCGACGGAAGTCATCTTCCGTCGTCCGTAACGTCCTCTTTGTTCGCTGCGTCGAGTGGATGGAACCTGTGGACGACACGAAATGTGGGTGCGCAGAAGCATAAGGCCGTGTGGGATGTGATGTTGTGCATTGTGTTATAGGCGATGCGTGTTTGGGCCATGCGAATCCCTTTGTTTGTCGCTACTTTGCAAGCGTACGTTTTGCAAGCTCCTCCTCGTAAATGGGTGGCGAGCAGCTTTATTTCATCATTGTTCGCGCCTTTGCGTCCAACCGTAAGAGAAGTGCTTCGTCTGTCGCAGCACCGCGCCGTGTCTCACTTCTCACCCATTCCCACTTATTCGTGGCCAGATAACAACCCCGAACAGATCGATCCCTACGAAGGCAAGACATACGAGGAGCGGGCGGCGCTGAGAGCACTCCGGAGGAAGCTCCGCGCCGAGGGGGACGGTGGGTCCCCCTCCGGCCTCTCGCGCTCGGCTTCGGCCAAGTCTCTGAGGCGCGCCCCGTCGTCTGCAAGCAAGGGTCTTGCCCAGTCTGCATCTGCGGCCGTTTTCCGTAGCAACTACCAAGCCAGCCCGCGTGCCCAGTCACTGACTGAGCGCGTGCCGTCGTCCGACCGCCTGAAGTTTACTTCGCCCGATTCGCCCGTCTCTGCAAAAGTTGAGGAGAGGTCCGAAGAGGACGCCGAGTCGCGCCGATCGTCGTTGATCGCCGATTCCCAAGGGAGTTCGCGCCGGACGTCGGCGTCGGAGTCGCAGGACACCTCGCGGCGGGAGTCGCTCTCGCCAACCAGGGGCATCGAGGCAGTGTCGCCCGTCGCGTTCTCTCCCGTCGCACAGGCGCGCGTGGAAGAGGCGGAAGAGGAGGAGGAGGTCACAGACACTCGCTCTTTCCAGCGGGAGGTTCGCGCAAACCCGGAGGGAGCTGTTGAGCCCGAACCCGCGCCCGTGCGTGCGGAGGTCGCTGACAAGTTTGTGTCGGGTGACGACGATCTCAGCGAAAGCGTCGTAGAGACACCGCGCCTTAGCATCGATAGCTCTGTGTGCGCTGTCGTGAACGAGATCTGCGAGTCTTCTGTCTCTGTCGAACAGCGCGGCGGACACGCCGTTGCTGCCGAAGCGCAAGAAGAGTCGCACTCGTCGCAGTCGGTTGCGGTCGGTGGGGCTCAGCGGCGAGCTACACACTTTGAGGAAGGAAGCACCCTCCACACCCCGGAGGATCTCGAGGAGCTCGTCGGTGCGCATCCCGTTCTCCGCAGCCTCCCCAGTGCCGAGGGGAAGGAGAGGGTCGGGTCGCCGTCGACAGTCGTTGACGCACCAAAGGCCGAGTCGGCCGAGGAGCACGCGTCGCCCGCGCGTGTAGTAGAAAGCGAGCACTCGCACGCGCCGCCGCAGCCGGTGGCCGTTGCTGTCGCGGAGGAACAGGCGCTTGATCGCACGCCGGAAGGCGCGTCTGCACCGGAGCCCGAAGTGAGCGAAGTCTCCCGCAAGGGGAGCGTGGTTGCGCAGCGCCGTTCGTCGGTGCCTACGTTATCCGGACGGGAAGTTCCCGTCGTTGTTGAGGAGGCGGCGCCTGCGCTTGAGCGCAAAGCGTCGGTTGCACAGGCTGTTCAAGCCGTATCGCACGAGCGGTGGGTTGCGCAATTTTCGCCCGTGTGTCGATTTTCGTTGTTATCGATAGTAAGGAAGGGACTGTCTGTCTGGCGCGGCTGCATTGACTGTCGCTTGTTTTGAGGGACATTTCGGACTGCCTTTATTCTTTTTTCTGATGATTTCCGCCCTCTGTTGCAATTCAGCGTGACGCCTTCCACAAGCATGGGTCTTGAAGGAGTGTCGGCTGCCTCTTCCGAGGAGCCAACGTCGTATGCGCTCGACCTATCGACGCTCGTCCGTGCGGCGATGGCAAAGTTCCAGAGCCAAGTGTTCGAGTTTAACATTATGGTGGCAGGTGGGCTACAGCTCTGATTGGGGAACGCAATTAATTTGACGTACATGGGGCAAGTGTGTCCCTGCGTGCGGGGTGCGAAAGCGTGTTGTGATCTCGCGTGTGTCTCTATATGTCTGAGTGGTGCCCTGCCATGTTTGGGGTGTTTTGTTTTGGAACTGATGCCTCGACGTTGCCTGTGTGCGTGAGTTCATGTCATCCCCATGTCGCTGATCGCCCTCAACGTCGGCACTTCCAGGTGAAACGGGCCTTGGCAAGACGACGTTCATCGATGCCTTCTTCAATCTCACACGCGACAGGGCAGGCGAGCCGTTTGGGTCGACGCCGTCCACCGTTGACATTGTGGCACACACGCACAGTGAGTACTTTCGTCTGTAACATTTCCCATGTCATATCACAGCGCTTCCATCGTTCCACCCTCCGTTGCTTGTCTCTGCAAGGTCCACGTCGCAAGCTTCTTTGTGCTGCCTTTCCCATGCTGACTTTACCGTTCACAAAACAGCGCTGGACGACGGCAACGCGCGGGTGAATCTCACGATCGTGGACACGCCCGGCTACGGCGACAAGGTAAACAATTCCGAGGCCACCATCCAGCCGATCCTCAACTACCTCGACCAGCAGCACAACGACTACATGAACGGACAGTTTGCGCAGCTCTTTGGGGACGGCACGAAGGCGATCCCGAAGGACGGGCGCGTGCACTGCTGCATTCTCTTTCTCGCACCGAACGGGCGCGGGTGGGTGGAACGCCACCGGTAGCGGCAGCGGTTCATGAAAGATGTGTTGTGTGCTTGACTGCGGATGTCAGTACATTGAATCTCTGTTGTCCGTGGGTCGTAACTCGCGCCCTTATTCGCTCTGCAGGCTGAAGTCGCACGATCTCATCTTGCTGCGCAAGTTGTGCCCACGCGTCAACGTCATCCCCGTGATTGCCAAGGCGGACACGCTCACGCGCGACGAACTCGCGTACTTCCGCTCGGAGGTATGATGTTGGTTGCGTTTGCGTGCACACACACGCACACACCCGTGCGCAATTCTACGGGAGTCCCTTTATTGCAGTTTACTTATCCACCTTTCCTGTGTCACTCCGCAGCTCAACAAAGAATTCGAGCGCGAGGGTCTCACTGTGTACAACTTCAACGGCGGCGAGGACAGCGTTTACACGCGGTCCGGTTCTATACTCGCGCCGGTGAGTCTTGCGTCGCGGACGAATGATGCTTTTGTTCGAGATAACTGAAACGTTTGTTGCGTGCGCAGCTGCCCACCGTTCCGCTCGCCATCGCCGCCAGCAATGAGCTGCAGGTGCTCTCCAATGGCCGCAAAGTGCCGGGACGAAAGTACCGATGGGGCGTTGTTGAAGGTCGGTCCTATCTCCGCAGTGTCCCATGTGCACGCACGCACGCGCGCGCACGCACACATCGTCGCGTGTGCACAGCGTTCGTGGTTGTCGTCGCAACGTGCGTTAATCCTAACGATGCCGCTAACGCAACATCACAGTGTTCAACGAGTCGCATTCGGACTTTGCCAAGCTTCGGCGCCTTCTCTTGGGGTGAGCCACTCGCAAACTGAAAAGAATTCATGACCGGATTTTGTATGGGTTTCAAAGCGAGCCTTTGCTAATGCTCATTGTCTCTGGGCGCAGACAACACCTTCAGCGCCTGAAGGACATCACCCACGAAGTGCACTACGAGGCCTATCGTCAGGTTCATCGCAACAGGTGCGAATCGGACAGACGGCGTGCTGGCGGTTGAGCGTGCGCGCGTGCGCGTTAGAAGTGTCTCTGCGATTGTGTGTCCAAGTTACTGAGTGTCTCTGTGGCCGTGCAGGCTCGCCCTCCACTTTGAGAACAAGATCAAGGCGAAATTGAAGCAGCGGATCAGTGCCATGCGCGGTGAGCATCGCGCCTCCCCACTGCACAGCCGCCGCTTCTTTTGTGTTCTGGCGTCAAGACCTTGATCTCTCCCCTTTCCTTCCTTTCTTATTGTCCGTTTTTCAAATTGCAGACGACGTCTCCACAAACCTTGCCGCGGTGACGACGGGCCTCCCCACCGGCACCGCAACGGCGTCCACGGCGTCGCTGGCCGCACCTCCCCCTGCGGACGCGCGCCACTCGCGCGGTTCGTCTGAATCCACCGGACTTCCGGCAACGACGAGTCCCCAGGAGTCGCCGCAACGCCATCGCCGCCAATCTTCTATCGCGCGCGAAGCGGCCGCTCAGCAGCAGCAGCAGGCTGCGGCGCAGGCACCCAAGGGTGGAGCGTCGCCTGCGTCTGAGCGTCGAAACGTGCACTTCAACATCCCCGACGACAAGAAGAAGTCGCCGGACGTTTCGCGTCGGGGCGTGAGCGGCGACCAAGTGCGCGCGGCGTATGAGGAGGGAGGCGATGGAAGTGAGTGTGTGTGGGAGGAGTTGCAAGAGGCTTGCTGGTGGTGTGTGCATTGCGAGTGTGTGCGTGCGTGTGGCTAGGCATGTGTTTCTTCTCATGTTACGGCTATTCTTCTCACCCCTCCTTTTCCTCTTTAGGCGCCGTTGCCGCTGCCATTGCAGCCGCACACGCCGGGCTAGACCCCGCGAGCGCCGCCGCCGCCGCCGCCGCGACCATTGCCGAGGACTTCCGAGGGCGCACCGACACGAGCACGCGCGCGGAGCTTGCAAAGGCCATGCTGCAGCAAAAGTACCAGACGATCGGGGCGATGACCAAGACGGGGCACCACTACAACCCACTCGCGGATAGACGCAAGGCCATGATGGACCGTCGTGCGCTGGCGAACGTTGGGTTTGGGGCGCCTGCCCCGCAGGAGCCTGGCAAGTCGCCGCCTACGACGCCGCGCGGGGGAGACGAGGCGGAGAAAGAAAGGGCGCCGTCGCCCAACTCATCGAGCCCGTCGAACGCCTCGACGTATGTGTGATGAGCTATTTTTGCGCTGCGTGTTGCGCTGTGTGACAGCGTTGTGTTCGCTTCGCCTGTGCGCGCCTTTTTGTGTGTGTTTGTGTTTGGGCCTTCACGTGTGCTTGTACCCGTTGTTTTGTTCTCTTATTTTTCCTTTTCGGATCTTTATGTGTCTGCCGTGGAAATATAACAACCACTGTCGTGGTGTGCGCGAGTTTCTCGCCGCAAATGCCGGTGTGCGGTGTAATGCCCCTCTCATGCACTCAGGCGACGCCGACGGCCCGCGTGGCGTCCTGTTGCAATAGTGTGAAAAAGTCGTCGAGGTGGCACAGCAAGCGCCAGTCGTCCGTTCGCGCGCGAATGGTCGCACCGGCGGGCGACGAGGCGATGCGGAGAAGAAGTCGCACTCTTGGCGGGAGACAGAGGACGGCGCGCGCGTCCACAAATTGCTGCGACTCGCTCATGCGGCGAGGGCCTGGCGCGGGAACCGACACAATGGCTGGATGTGGTTGAGGGTAAGTAAGGGGCACGTGCAGTCAGCCGGCAGTGCAACGCACCGCAGCCGCACGCTATTCGCACGCCTACACTTGCACAACACACAACATAAAACATGCCCTCGCACGGCCATATACGCACGCACACGCGCCGGGTGACTGCACAACACACACCACAACGTCGTATGCGCTAAAGTCAACATTGACGCAACAGGCGCAACGACATGCAAACAGGGGACGCACTTGTCTGTGTCCGTCCGATTCGAAACCGCTTGAGGCCGACATTGACAATGTGGCGGACGACCGACGACGGCGCACTGATGCACTTGACCGTCTCGGCGCAATTGGGCCCACTGCGGGAGAGGAAGACAGAAAGGGCGGGTAAGTTCACATTTTAAAAACCACGAGTGCACTGACACATACGAGTCTTCTCGCAGCACAACGGCCGTTAACTGATACCATTGTGAGCCCAATCAGCGAAGGTCAAACACCCATCGGCTACTGCTCTCGGGGAAAGCGACACACAGACGCGGCCATTTCCCCTATCCTTTCACACAGAAAGCAGAACATACGCGACATACTGCAAAGACTAACTAAAGAACGTGCGTCATGCCGCACCTTTCTTCCGACGTGCGCCTCCACAGCAGCGCGAAAAACTCGTCCTCTGTCCATCCATCGTGTGCTCCCTTGCCCGCATCGCCCTCAGGCAACGACGCCTCCTTTCGGAGCAAAGAGATGTCCACGGGGAGAAGGAGGTCCGTGAAAGAGAGCTGGAGAGGGCGAAGGGGACCCGCAAACACGCGCGCCTCCGAATCCACGAACGACGCCGTGACGTCGATTGTGGCTGGCGAAGGGGCGAGGGGGGAGAAAGTGGCCTTTGTCGCGTAGAAGTAGGGAAAGACGCCTGCGAAGAGATGCGCGATGGAAAAAGAGACTCCGTTTCATACACAAGTACACACACGCACAAGCGTGCGTACTGGAGCACACGCACGCAGGTAATCAATGCTCACACCCACACACCCACACACCCACACACACCACACACACACACGCATCCACTCACGTGGCACATCGCCCGAGCCCGTGTACCCGACAATGTACGGCACAACGACGTCCTCTGCCGCAGCAAGCGCATCCGAATAGGACAACGTCAGGTTGAGCCCCAGCACGACCGGCCACCCGCTCCCATCCGCGCCACGCACGCTCCCTTCCCGCGTGAGTGACGACTGAGAGTCAGACGACGTCCGCGGCACATCAATCGGCGCCGACTGCGCCCCATGTGCCGCTCTCTGCCTCAAAGCGGCGGCTGCAGGGCCCTCCGTGCAGAGTTCCACCTCCAGTTCCAGAGTGACGCTCCACGGGCGCGCTTCTCCAGCAGACACATCGCCGGCGCGCGCACCCACGCCGCGCACGTCGGCAGCTACATCGTACGGGTCAAGCGCCTGCGGCGACATGCGCGCCTTGCTCACGAGAACGAGGCCGGGATCCACAGGGGCCGGCGTTCGAAGGCGCTCCAGGGTTCCGCGAGCAGGCCACGGTCCTGTCAGCGCCGAAGCGGATATCGACGCCGTCGAAGCGTCCGAAAGAACGCCGCGACCAACGTCGGTGGCACTGCTTGCGAGGAGGTCGGGCGATTGGCCGCGCGACGCCGACGACCTCAGCATCGCCGCATCCGACGAGTCCTTGAGCTCGTGTGCGTCTGAATCGCCCGCATGCGAGTGGGCAACGGCAAGAGAGAGAGAACGACGCAGCGCCTCGCCACGCGCGTCTCGGAGGAGTGCGGCGTAAAAGCGAGCCCTGTCGCGAATTTCAGGGTGGGCGTGCGTGGCGGCCAGCGCAGAAAGGACGCGCGAAAGACTTGCAACAAGCTGCCAGTCTTCTCGATGACTGTACACGGCCACGTCCGGGGACCGCGGCGGCATGTCGGCCACGCCCGCCACGTGCACACACACGAACGTGCGACAAATTTCCACGACGCAATCGCCATACACCCACGCCGTGCGTACGCGGGCGTCCGTCGCGCTCGAAACGAGGTCGCCCAACAGCGCCACAAAGGGACCCGGACGCACCGACGGCACAGCCGAGAGGCACCGAATCACGTCGAGATTTTCGCGGAGGTGCACAGCAATCTCCTCCACCGACGCCCGCGTGAGGCGCGACGCAAGTGCCTCGAGCACGGTCATTCGCACTGTCGAAAAAGGGTCCCGGCGCGCAATCGCGCCGACGAGTGCGACGATGCCGGCCGTCAGCCGCGGCTGCTCGTCCCACAGCGCCACGAGATAGTCCGAGAGGGGCGTGTCGAGCGCCGAACCGCCGTACTCGTGGTAGGCGTAGAGCGTTCGGAAGAGGGCGATAACGGGCGCTCCGCGGAGCGGGTGCTCGCGATACTCGTGCAGGGCGTCGAGGCCGTCCAGCAGCGGACGCCCGGTCGCGCGGGACGTGGAGAGAGGGAAACATCGCGCAAGAGTCACGAGGCGGGCGCCCTTCATGTAGGCGTCGTCGAACGGCGAGGGGAAGAGGTCGGCGTACCTGCGCCGGAGCATGCGGTGCCGCGGCTCCCTTGCCTGTGCGTCGTGCGTGGGAGAGGGAAGGTGCGCCAACCATGCGACGGCGAGTTTGGACACTTCGCGTGGAAGAAGCGGGTCCACGGCCATTCCCGCGGCGTGGTCCATCAACAGGGCGTCGTCCGCTGAGTCAAACGCATCCGGAGATTGCGCACGCAGCCACGCAACCGCGTGGAACACGACGGGCGACATCGACGGCGCCCCTCTCAGAAACAGCGGCTTGAGCATCCGCGGTGCCATGCGAACCAGTCGCACACACTCGGCGCACAGTAGCGCGCAAGAAGACACGCCATACGGAGTCAGTCGCGGGAGCAAGTCTGATATCACCGTCACCGCACGACGCACGTCCCTCCGCAACGCCTCGAGCAACCACGACGTCGACCCGCCCGCCACGCCCATCGAAGTGCCGCTCACGTCCGATCGCGTCGATTCGCGGCGAAACTCGAGTCTTGACGTTGACGCCGACGTACCCGATGCGAGAGACAGCCCCAATGTGGACGCGTGTTGTGTGAGGGACGAAGGGACGCTGGGCGCGCGCGTGAGCGAGGCCGGTGCGGCGGACGTGCCGGCATGCGACGTGCTATGTGAGATCGCACGCGCTGCTATGAGATAGGGGCGCAGGGGTTCGGAGGAGAGAAGGATGGCGGCGTCCCCGGGCGTTGAAGAAGCCATCGATTCAAGCGATGAGACTGCGTCGGCAGTTCTGTTCCGAAAGACGACGCAGAACAGCGACGCATACGACTGCACGGCGACCGTCGTTTCCTCCTGTGCGGCGGTGAGGAGGGCGCCCGTCTTCGCGCCGAGCATTCCAGGCCGAGAGAGTTCCATCTCGCGCAAGCACTCGCACGCAGACATGCGTACGAAGGGGTCCGCCGCGTCCGTTGGAAGGCGCGCCGCCGCAATCTCGAGAAGAAAGTCGACGTAGCCGACGGCGATGCGCGACTGTGCGTCGAAGACGTCGAGTTCGAGAAGCATAGTCGTGAGTGTCACGAGCACCTGCATGTGATATCGCGCCGCTCAGCGACTGAGAGGTCACGGAAGACACAGATATCACACATCAACACTACATCTCCGTCTCTCCCACTCCTTACGCAGTCGAGGGGTAATCGCCCACGACAAAAGCCGTCGCGACAACGCGCCTTGGTCATAATTCAACGACAATCAAGCGAATGCCTGCCACTAGGGCAATTCATCTTCCGGTGCCGAGAAGACGCGATAGATGGTCCCCCGAGACCCACAACTGCCTCCTCCTCCTCCTCCTCCTCTCCCCCCCTCTCCCCCACACCCCCCACAACCAACCCAGCCACACACCTGGCTCGCAAACACGCGCGCATAGCCCGACGTGCCACTTGCGGCGGGCGGATGGGCCGCCGATTCGCTCGACGCTGTCTGAGAAGCGGCAGCGCCTCCAAAGTTCTCGTAAAGCGCGGTCGTGAGCATCGTCTGCAGTGATGCAAACGCGTGTTCGAGGCGCGTGGCATCCCCGAAGAGGAAGGCCGCGTGCTCTTGGAGCAGGCAAAGTGTGCGTGACTTGAGGGCGGGCTCGCAGTCGCTGCATAGGGTCTGCGCATGGTGTCATCGTCATGAGCACACAATACGCGAGAGTGCACTGCACCGCGGTCGCACAGCCTGGCACGCGCACGCAAGCAACGGGAGCACACCTGTAATGCCTCGTGCACAAACGACTCCTCGTCGAGACCCCGCTCTGCGAGAAATTCGGCGGGAGACCGCGCAAACGCCGCCAGGGCATTGCGCCAGTCGGCATCCCACGTGCGACCCATTCGGTCCCAATCGCCTTAATCGCCTCCAACGCGACCGCCACACTCGACCGCGCTCACTCGCCCGCCATGCCACTCACGCACTCAAGAGCGTGCGGGTGAGTCTGGAGCCATCTCAACGCCTTGCAGCCACTCCTGTTACGCACAGAGCAGTAGGTCTTTCCGACCAATCTGCAGCCGATCGATCAGCCATGCACCGTTGCTTTGCACACACACATGCACAACAACCACGCACACGAACACTCTTTGCTTCCCACACATGTGTCACACCCGCGCACTCGTGCTCCGATGGGGAGGAAGTTCTGAGGTGTTGACGGTCACGTGACCGAAAGTCTGCCGAGTTCTCGGTGAATTTGTTGGCGCGAAAAATGCCAAACTCAAAAACTCGACAACGCTGTTCGCATCCTGCGCTGCTTGCTGGGCCTAATTACTCTCGGCGCATCGTGCGTGCGTGACGCCGTTTGTTGTTGCGACCACGTCCGCCTGGAATGCAGTAGTACCCGTCTGCCCCCTGCGCAACTCGTGTGCGAGACAAACATGCCGACGACATCGTCGCGAGGCAAGGCCCCTGTGGGCGGCGCTGCTGCCGCGGAGGGGGACCTTCTCTTGACCGTCACGATAACTGAAGGTGAGGCGTTGTGTGAGGACATGCGTGTGAGTGCGTGCATTTGCGGGTCGTTGTGACGATGAGTGTAAGTGCACATGCATCTGCAATCGTTGTATGCTGTGTGCGTGCATTTGCTCCCGTCTGATGTGGCCGTCCTTGTGTTGTTTCCTGTTGCAAGGACGCGGTTTTCCGAGGCGCGTGGGCCACAGCCTTGTCGTGGAGGTGAAGATTGGCTCCGAGGCGCCCATCTCGAGCGACCCCGTGCCACTGGACACGCACTGCGTCGTCAACACGGACCTCTCGTGGGAAACCGATCGCCGTGCGATGGAGTACTTTCGCCTTCACCGCACCCCCGTCCGCCTCACGTGCTACGACGTCGCAGGGGGTGCGCGCGAGGAGCTCGGTTACGTGATTCTGGACATCCGACAGACGCTCTCGGGCCGCCTTGTGCTCAACACGCTGCCCCTGCTGGGTCGCCGTGCCGGCATGCGCGAGAAGCCGGAGATTGTGGCGGGGCTTCGGCTGGAGCGCGCGAGCGAGGCGCTCACCTTTGACGATGCCGTGAAGGAGACCGTTGAACAAGAGAGGGAGAGGGCCGAGAGGGCGCGTCGTGAGCTTGCGGCCGAGCGCGCGGACAAGAGCGGTCTTGGTTCGTCGGCATCGAAACCCGCCGGGGCGGTTGCTGGCGACGACGCTGTGGTGGGCCGCGTCACGGCGCCGCACTTTGGACACGCGGACTTCCGGCGTCCGATTGACAGCGGGCGGAGAGAGGAGAGCGTGCGCGATGATAGCGAAAGCCACACCGATGCACAGACGGCAAGCGTTACGGAGGGACTGGCTGGGGACGAGCGGAGGCACCACGATGTCGGCGCTGAGGTTGAAAGCGCGGAAGAGGGCGCGGATGCGACGGAGGGAACGGAGGGAACGGAGGAGCGGTCTGCGCCGCCCCAGTCGCAGCCACGTGGGAAAGAAAGTGCGCACGCGCGTTCTCCCGCCAAGCCGGCGGCTCTTCCCGCGCGCAGAGCAGAGAGGGAAGACGACAGCGCCTCTGCAGAGACGTACACGATCGACCGCCACAACGAGATCTTTGACCCGCCAATTACGCGCCACCTCCACCCCGAGGACCCGCGCACGTACCACCTGCGCTTTGCCATTGACATTCGGAGCGCGCGCGAACTCAACGCGAACGTCCCTTTGAACGTCTACTTTCGCTACAGCTACGCGTTCTTTGGGACGTCCTCGCCCGTGTTCACGCACCCGCCGATGGAGCTGGAGAGGGGCACGGAGCGGCCGGTGCCCAACGGCTTCTGCGCGTTTGAGTTTACGGCGACGTCGAGTCAGCTGAGGACGTACTTGAATCGTGTCCCGCTCACAGTGGAGATGTATCACAAAGACAAGTGGGTTGTGCGCTGCGTGCGTTGAGCGGGTGCATATTTGCTTGGAAGGCGCAAACTTGTGTGTTTTATTATTATTATTGAGTGTGTGTGTGTTGCATGTCTTTTCTGTGTCTGTGTGTTGTGTCTGTGAGTACGCCGTCGGGCAGCCGGGAAATTGTATGTGCTGTTCTCGCGTTCTCAAGCACGACACCATCCATTTCAAGCGTAGGTACCTCCGGGACGTCCTGCTTGGCATCGCGCGCATCTCGCTTGCGAGCGTCTTCTCTTCGCCCCTTACGACGCTCGACAGCGGAATCGGAAAGCAGCAAACGAACGACTGTTACGTCTCCGTGTGCGCGTTCGAAGAGGGCGGCGCCGTGACGAAGATGGCCGAAATCCGCGTCCTCCTTGCTCTGCAAGTGCTGGGAGTGACGGGGGACCCCACCGCGCACGCCGTCCCCGACCGCTCCTCCGTTCCACAGGCGTATGCGTCGCACCCTGAGGCATGGGGCGTGCCGTCCACGCAACAGCTGCCTGTGGGTGGCGTTCCAGGCAGTATCGGGATGTCTCGTCCGCGTCCGGACGCACCCTCTTCGGCCCCTGCGGGAGAGGCAGGCGGTCTTGCGAGTGCGGTCGCAGAGGGGATTACACGCGACAGTCCCGAGTACCGCGCGGCCGTCGACTTGGAGCTGTGGAAGGCGTCCGAGGAGGAGAAGTTTATGCGTCGGCTGGCGGACAGGGAGGCCACGCTGCTTGCGGCGCTCACCGAGGAGTTCAAGCGGAGAGACAAGGAGCGTGAAGACATTGTGCGGAAGAAGTCGGCGGAATACGAGAAGCTCGAAGGGGCCCTGCGCGCGTCGCTTGACGAGCTGGAGACGCGTGAGCGTGCGCTGCTGAGAGGGGAGGAGGACCTGCGCGTGCAGAAGGAGCGTCTTCAGAGGGAGTTTGAGCGCGACAAGGACGAGCTGAGGGACGCGTCGAGGCGGATGCAGGTGCGTGAGCGCGTGTGGCAGAGCACAGTTGGGAATGTCTGCATCTGTTCCTTTTTATTGGGGGCAGTGAAGTATTATTGTGTGCGCGCGTGGGGTGTTGCATTTGTGTGATTGCCTACATCTCTCTATCAGAGTAAGAAAGCGAGAGAGTGTTGTAACGCACGCCACTTTTTCTCTGCGCAGGATGACATGGTCCGCAAGATGGAGCAGGAGCGCGGGCGCGCACGCGACGCCGAGCGGGCCAAGGAGCGGCTAGAGCGGGATCTCCGTGAGACGGAGCAGCGCCTCGCGCAGGTGGAGGCCGACTTCGCCACCTTCCGCCGGCAACAGTCGCAGCGCTCCGAGACCAAGCTCACCGAGGAGCTTCGGGCAGCGCGGGCCGAGTTGGCGGACGTCGTTCAGCGGCTGGACGCAACGGCGAAGAGCAAGAAGCACTACAAGGCACAGTGGGCGCGCGCGCTGAGGGAAATTGCGGCGCTAAGGCAGCGCGAATCGGCGGAGAGCGAGGCGAGGCTAAAGAGGGAGCGCGCAGAGGTACGTGCAATGTGTCAACATGTCTCCGGGCGTCTGAGTTGGCGCGCGCATGGGCGAGTCTTCGCGTTGAGTTCGTGTGTGTGACAGCTCAATTGAGCGTTTTCTTTTATTGCATATATCTGAGTCTGTCCCCTGTCACGCGCCCAGGTGGAGCAGCTGCGTCTGCGCTATCTCGCGAGGGAGGACATTGAGGCGGCGCGCGGCGACCGCGAACAACTCGCAGACATTCTCCAGCAAATCAACTCCTTGAAGCAGGCAGACGCGCGCGCAGCTCCACCTTCGTCGTCCGGTCGCCCGTCCTCACCCTCGAAGGGGACCGGAAGGACAGCGCACTCGACGGCGACGCAGCGCACCACGCACACCACCGGGGGCCACAAGGGGGAACTGACGCACGACGAAGCCGTCGTCGAGCTGCAGAGGCTGATAACGGAGAGGGAGGCGCTGCTGAGGACGGGCGCGTACGCCGACGGAAATCCGATACTCGTCGAATTGGACCGCCGCATCAACGCATTGCTCGGCGTCACTGGAGGCAGCGCGTGAGAGCGGAGAATGTGCCGGCATGGCCGTGTTTCTGTCCTGTCTTCTGTCGATCGTCACACACATACACACACGTACGCACACACAAACACTGTCTCTATCTTGTTGGCCTGTGTCGTCTGTTTTTTGCGTTTCCCTTCTATCGCGTGCACTGTGGGCGTAACTTAAAAAGCGTTTGCAACGGATTTGGGCCACGTCCAGCAAACGCAGACTTGCACATGCACGCGTGCACGCAATTCACACAGGGGTTCATTCAAAGCAAAGCACGCACGCGCACGCCAGACACGTGAGGCCCACACAATTACTTCAGGTCTGGGCCTGGGATGTAAAGACTACAGCGCTACGCACGCAGAGCGGCGAGGCCGTGCGTGAGGATGCCACTGCCCCACAGCGAACACGCAATGAAAAAGATGTTCCCGAGCAAATCGCCGCCAGCACCGAGCGCCGTCAGAACGCCGCGCCGGTGGAAGTGAATGTCGAACCACACAAACGGCAACATGGCAGCGCCCCAGATGAGATGCGCGCGGCGGTCCATGCGCGATGTCGAGAGGAGGATGCCCGCCAGCACGGCCTGCAGTCCGAAGCACTGGGTGACGAGGACGGAGAGCGGGCGCGGGGCGACGGCCTCTTCCTGAAGGAAGGCGGGCGTGAACGAGTTGCGGATGATGTACGATGGAGCGACGACGCAGGAGCCGCCCATGACGATGAATGCGGCGCCCATCGCCCACTGCGCGGCTGGGCACGGGAACTGGGAGAGGCCGACGACGCACGTGCGCGCGACCGACTGCGTGCAGAGGGATGCCATTATGTTGCGGGTGTGCGGGCAGCCTTGTCCAACGAATGTCACGGAGTTGTTCTTGTACTGATCCCTGTTATCACTTCTGTTGGCGCTCTTATAAAGTGTTCGTGTGGGAGCGACGACGCCAGGCTTTCCCCTGTTTACTCAAAGTGACATCACACTCGGTCACTGTCCGGATTCGACGTCTGGATAGTCCGGTCAACGGAAGCGCCTGCTCTCTCCGCTTCCTGTTTTTCTTTTTGTGCTTTGGGTGTAACGGGACGTCGTGTAAACAGTGTGAACGCAGCGCTGCGCTGCATGCACTGCGACAGATGGAGGCACCCGAGACCACAATGGACGCCCTTCCGGAGGACGTTTTTCGCGCCATTCTGGCGTTTGTGTTTGCGCCGCCTTTTGACATCGAGAAACACATCCACTCGCGACTCAGGCAGATCTACCGTGAGTTGCCCCATTCGTGTAGCGTCGATCGATAGGCTGAAGCGCCCGCTTTTTCTTACTTCGTGTTATATCCCGTGTGCGCAGAGGGCGTGTCGGTGGAGGAGGCCTTGCACAGCCCGTCCCTGGACGACGTGCCTGAGCCGTGGATGCACCAAATCGACCCCCACGAGAGGCTGAACCTTGCGACTTGTGCGCCAGTCCATGCGCCTTGTGTGCCGTTGGATGCGAAGTGCGGTCGACTGCTTCTTTGGGTTCGACGGCGAGGGCACGCCCGGGACGTCCTCTACGCGCGGATTGCGAGAGTGTCGCGCGGTGCCGCCGCCGGATCCCCTGCCGGGTACGTGAATGCCGGAATGCATTATGAGGACTCTGTGCATTTCGCTCCTTGTGTGTTTATTTGAGTTTTGGATCGTTGCTAGTACTTTTGAAGCGTGCGTTTGATTCCATTCTTTGCGTCGCCGACTCGCTCAAGCCACCCTGGATGTGGAGAACTCTAGAGGAATATCTGGGACATGACACTCAAATGCGCTGGGTCGAATGAAGTGGGTCGATAATAGTCCACTCTACGTTTTGATTGTAACATTCAGTAACATTGCGACTGCCATCACATTGGACGACGGCACTCTGAAAAGAGTCGATCGGGCGAACGACCTCTCGGACACTGCCGCGGTCACCTTCTAAGGGAGAGACAATAATAATGTCGACCCTTGCGGCACTTCATTCGACCCAGCGCACTTGCGGGTTACGCAGGAAGTCCTCAAAGACGAAACAAAACCCCAACGGAAATACAGAGTCCGCGACGCTTACGGCGAATTCCAACGCGCGCTTCGACGCGGCGTCCCATCCGCCACTGGCCTCCTTCAGCCACGTGTGTCGACCACTGGGAAGACCCTCGGTCTTCACGAAGGGATCCGAAGACACTGCCACCCAAAACCGTTTCAAGGCGCACAAGTGAGTTTGCGGTGTCCCGTTGCCCGCCCACAGCACCGGCACCCACGCGTGGGGACGCGCGCCCGCAAGTCCGACCGCCTCGCACAATGATGGCGAAGGTGCGCTCGCAAAAGCAGCCACGGACGAAAACTTTAGGTCTCCGTCGTAGTCCATCACACTACAGAGTGAGACGTGCACGCGAATGGCCCCACGAGTCACCGCAAACTTCAGCGTGCGCCACTGGACCTCTGCGTGTCCGTAATCGGTACCAAAATTGAATTCCTGTCTCACTGCTGCGCCTATCGTTGCCGCCGTGTCCCCGCCAACCATCGCCCACCGATCGAGCGATCCAATGCAGAGCGAGAGTCCGCGCGTGTTGATTGAGACCGACGCTGCAATGCGCTCCGCCGACGGGTCAAGCACATCGCCGTATCCGTTGCACCCCCACGTGCAAAGCTGCTCCGGCATACGTTCGGCGCGAATGGCTTCGATCTTCGAAAGGTGCCTCGGTGGAACGGTCCACACGCCCGGCGCAATGCGGTCGTCAAAGTCGCACACGCACCGCGCAAACCACTCGACGAAGAACGCGACGACGCCGTCCACGTCCGAATGGGGAAGTGGCCGCGGAAACACAATGTGGCCCACGCCCAATGCACCCGCGAGTCGCTCGAAGAAGGGAAGGTTGTAGAGGGAGCGGGAACAGCCAAGGTCGAACGACGGTCCCCAAAAATAGAACGAGGGGTCCTCACGGGCGCATACGCCGTCGTAGTGTTCCGTGTCGCCATTCGCGGAGTGCTTGTTGTACACCGCATCGTACGCGCCAGTCGCCAGTCGCACGGCGATCTTCACGCAATGGTCGCTGGACCACGCCACCTGGTTATGGACCTTCCAGAGGTGAATGCAGAAGCGAGCGGTCCCCTGAAACGCGATGCATGCCGTCGTGAGACTTCGAAAGGCAACCACAGATGCAAGGGTCGACGACACGTGTCAAAGGAATAAAAGAAAATAAGAACAGATATACCTAAACAGAATAGACAACACTGGCGCGAGCGAGGTGCGTGACTGGTTCGTGCGCACGAAAGTCCCAACATAACGCCGCTCTTATCCCACCCCAAAGCCCCAAAGTGCGTCATGATATTAATTGCATCGCAAATTACAATGTTTCAGTGCTCACCAATTCCCCTTGCAAGACATCGAGCACACGGCCCGGCAGTTGCGCGTCGAACTCGCAGCGCGCGATGCTACCAAAGGCCCCTCGCACAATGACGGCGCGTCGTTCGAACGACACGGCGCGCATCAAGCGCAGGAAGGGCGATTGCGCCAGAATGGCACTCGCTTCGGCAGACGCAACGGCGAACTTTGGAGGTGACCGAGCACGCTGAGGAAAACGCATGCAGTTAACAGTATTTAGTGCGACATTGTTCACAAGGGACATGCGTCTCAATGTCGCTATGCAAGCAGCGCAATTTGAAGCCGACACAAGCTCACGGCACTCTGGAATACAGACGCACAACCGTCATGTTACTCAGCCACGCACAAGGACACAATGCACACACACATACACACACACACACACACAGACACGCGTACACACACACACACACGCGCGCGCACACACACGCACGCACACACGCACACACACGCGCACACACACACACACACACACGCATACACACACACACACACACACACACACACACACACACACACACCACACACACACACACACACACCACACCACACCACACACCACACACACACACACGCGTACCCCGTACCAGCAGCGTCTGCTTCTCGTGCGCAAACTTGCGTGCACGCACGGCAATCATGGGCGTCTCAAGCCGCGCACGCAGCGCCGAAATGACCTGCCGCGTGAGAACGTGCACGAAATCCATCGCTTCGAATGTCACCCTGTTCCTATTGTCTGCGCAATATCGTGCATAATTAGCAGCTGAAAACCACGAAACGATACCACTGGCTCCTGTCACGACATTGCCACACACACGCGGGAGACGGCGACAAGAAAGACACCGTCGTACCCAATAGCAAAGGCACACGTGTAACGAAGCACACACTAATTACGACACACACACACACCCATGCGCGCACACACACACACACACACACACACACACACACACACACACACGTGTAAACTCCGTATCGAGACATACCTAACACGAAATAACCCGGTCGTGTGACCGCACGACACTCCCTCGCAATCCGCGCGTAGAGGACGTCCGGCGTGCCCTCGCCGTCGAACCCAAAGAAGCGGTCGACCGCACTTCGCATCCAGCGGCACACAAGGCGCATGGACGCACAAGTCGCAAGGTTCAGCCTCTCGTGGGGGTCGAGTTGGTGCATCCACGGCTCAGGCACGTCGTCCAGGCTGTGCAAGGCCTCCTCTACCGACACGCCCTCTGCGCACATGGGATAACACGAAGTAAGAAAAAGCGGGCGCTTCAGCCTATCGATCGACGCTACACGAATGGGGCAACTCACGGTAGAGTTTTCTGAGCCGCTCGTGGATGCGCTTCTCGATGTCAAAGGGCGACGCAAACACAAACGCCAGAATGACGGGAAAAACGTCCTCCGGAAGGGCGTCCATTATTACGGTCGATGGCGCCTCCATCGTGCACACAGCCGAGTGCTCGTGAATCCACCCACAATTCACCTCGACGACATTACATGCAACCGAGCATGCCTCCCTCCCCTCCACCCGAGAGCACGAGCTAAAACGGCGAATAAGCGAGCTGAGATGCAGCCTGCGCGACGGCAACGGCCGACTGGCTTGTGGACACAGTGTCTGGACACGGATGTCAGTCCATTGCCCACCCACCACTGGTCGCGCACCACACGGACCCTTGGTAAGGACGCGACTCAATTGCACGCACGTTCCGCCTATTAAAGCCGCCAGCATTCCCCAGCACTGAACAGCCGACATTCGAGTCAGGACTACTTTTTTTTTTTTTTTTTTTTTTTTTTTTTTTTTTTTTTTTTTTTTTTTTTTTTTTTTTTTTTTTTTTTTTTTTTTTTTTTTCGTACACTCTTTTCTCACCCGTTGCGCTCGAGGCTGCTGCGGTCCAACTCCATGCACCGGCAGTCGCAGCCCGTCACGGGACACTCCGAGTGCGTGCGGAACCACTCGATCACGTGACCCGCGTGGCCGCCGTGCCGGCACGTCTGGCACCACGAAAACCACGAGCGAAAGTTGCCCGGTTGTCGCGCCGCGGCGGGCGTCGTGTCTGCTTCTTCGCCTGCACGGACACAACGACACATCAACGACAGGCACGCGCGCGAGAGACAGACGACGAGCGACGCCAACGGCGAGCATGTGCGAGAGACAGAAGACGAGACAGACGCACTATACCGCACAGCAACATGTGTGAGGAGAATGCAATGCGCGAATAAGAGTCCGATGGTTGAGCGAAGACGGCTCTCCCACCTCCGCCTGCGACGGGCGCCGAAGCCGTCGTTCCCATGGGCATGAGGCAGAGCGCGCAGCGTGGAAGGGGTTTGCGGCAACTGGGACAGCTCGACACCTGCACGCAGACGCAATCAACAACGCGCGCGCACAAAAGTCCCCAATAGAGAAATGCATCGTCGGCATCACCTCGTGCCGTTAGGGCGCATTTTCGCCGACACGAAAAAATGACATAACAAGAGAGAGGGGTATCTTTTGGCGGCTGAAACAGATCAAGAAGGAGAGGAGAAGGGGGGGGGGGGGGGGGGAGGAAAGAAGAAGAAAAACAGAAAACGAATGAGGGCGTCAATGATCGGCCCACCTTGGGTCGCGACGGGGGCCCTGCACCGCCCCCTCCAGAGTAACCGCCCGGCCGCCCGGGCCCACTGGCCACCATCGCACTCGCGACCGACTGATTGCAAAAGTTGCAGCGCACGAACACTTGCTGTGCGGGGCGGAGCTGGTCGTCAAGGTGAAGGCGGCTCACGTCGAGAGACGCGCGCTCGTGCCACAGCCGCCACTGGTCGAGAAGCTCGCGATATCTGACGACCGAAAATGGGGCGGGTAAGCGCATGTAAAGCGCATGAGACACAAGTGAAACGCCGGAAGGATATGCAGCCGATGTTCTCGTAAGGCACAGATGAAAACACAACACAGAGACGCAGCACATGAGAGGCCCACATCTCGGTCCAACGGCGCACGCGCGGGTCCTGCTGCCTCGTTCGCGCCATGGCAAGACACGCCGTTTGCACGTCGCCCGTTCGGTTGACGTAGACGTCCATAAGATCGACGCCTTCGCCCACGAGACCAGTGAGGAGGATGCCCTCGAGGTCGCCCGTCTGCATGCTCGCGTCCGCAATTTGGTCCACGTACTGCTTCAACTGCGGGCGAGAGAGGGATGTCGGATCAAACTTGAATCATAGACGTGTGTCCATCGACTTCACTCGAGAAAGAGAGAAGAGGAGGAGGCAACGGGCTTATGCGCACGTGATGCGCGAGTGAACGAGGCAGAGATGCGTCCCCGCCGCGAAGGAACGTCCAAGCACATGTGCGCACGTCATTCACGCACACACCTGTGGGTCGGGCAGAAATCGGCACGCGAAGGCGATGCGGTCGGCGAGGGCCATCCCCGTCTCCTTCAACACATCGGCGTAACCGTCGCGCTCGCCGCTTGTGAGGAACGCGAACGACGCGCGCAGATAGGGATCCGCAAGACCTTCGTGCATCGACGCGCACATCTCCCGCCACAGTGCGTTCTTCGAGTCGGTGTAGCCGGCGAGCGCGAGTGCGATGAGGTTGAGCGTGTTCTTCTTTTCGGGCAACACTGCACAGAATAAAAGCAGTGTCAGCGTATCCTAAGACGCCATTTGCGCGACTTGCGTATGTGTGTGACGCGTTGCAATTGCGAGTGTGGTCGTGCGTGTATGAAGTGTAAGACGGAAATAACGCATGCACTCACCTTTGTCGGACGCGGCGCCCGTCTTCAGCGCAACAATCGCGCGGCGAATGTCGAGGTGGAAGAGAGAAATGGCGGCCGCCTTCTCATAGTGCCCGTCGTCCTCAAGCCTGTGTGCGGAGAAGGCGTTGGGGCGTAAGGTACAGCCGACTACGGACCTCTACCTCACCACGAACTGGGACGTTTCATAACACCCGAAAAGTTTTCAGACCCCAATCGCTTCACTGACTCCACTCTAAGGTCGACGAAGGCGGACGAAGAAGAGGGAGAGGGGGGGGGGGGGGGGGGGGGGGGGGGGGGGGGGAGACGGGAGTTATTGCGGCGTTACTGCACTCACTTGCGCAGGGCGCCCTCGAGAGCCGAGCGGTCCCTCTGGTCGAAACCCCAACCGCACACGGCGAGCGCAAGTCGCCGCTGGGCCGACTGGTGGACGGGGAAGAAGAGCGTCTGCTCGTGAAGCGACGGCGGAATGACCGACGACGACGCAGAGTTCGCAAGCGCAACGGCGCCTGGGGATAAGGGACATTATTGGTGAGAGAGAGGAGAGACCGCTATACTCTAAACCGCAGAACACGATACAGTGCAATGTTGCACGGCATCACGTGACGCACCGAGCGTGGCTGCGTCCGCGCCGAGGATGGCCTTGACGCCGACAAAGCTGAAGTCGTGGCGTCCCACCGTCACGCGCCCTTTCTTCAGCAGCGCGCTCACGTGACCCAGCCAGTTCCACAGCGTCGTCAGCGACCCGTTGCCCTCGACCACGCGCAAGTTCGACACAATCTGAACAAACGACGAGACGATTGCGTCAGCGCAGACGGACTTTCGCGAGTGATCTCTTCCCCTTCGCCCGCCACATACTCAGACAGCCTTAAAATATGGGACTGTCACGATCTACTTACTACATGTGAATGGACCTCCGTATTGATATCCCCAATGCCCCCCCCCCCCCCTTCTCTCCAATTCACACCTGCATGCCGTATCCCTCGGTCGCACGCCGGTACATCGTAAGGGATATGTCACCGTCGAGCTCTGCCGCGAGCCCTGGGTAGGCCTCAGGGGACGTCTCTGGTCGTCCACAGAGCACCGTCTTTGCCTTGCGACCGTCCTGCAGAGGGAAAATGATATGGACTCGTGAGAGATGAGACGTGGCTACATTTTCGAACAAGACACCAATGGAGCTTGATACAGTGGCGGGCTACTGAGAGCGAGACCGCCCTACATACTCCAATGGTGAAAGAGGGCGAGGGCAGAGTGATTATATCGGACAAAAGAAGGGGGAGGGGAGGGGGAGGGCGAGTGGGGTGTGTTGCCGACGCACCGCCCAAGTGAAATGACCACGCGGGGACCACGCCATGCACGCCGTGTCTGCGAAAGGTGGGGTGTTAGAGAATAACGAGTTTGTCCATCACACACTCCACGACCAACCCCAGTAGCGTACAGCAGACAGCAAACGCACTGCACGCAATGGCACACTTGCACGCACCGTGGATAGTCGCTTCCTCGACGACGCCCTGAAGTGCGGTGATGGTGGCGAGTGTGGCGGGAACGCGCGGATGCCAGTCGAAAGAGCCAATGGGAGCGTCGCAAACGCCCGCGCGGAACGAACTGCGCCCAAATTGAGTGTGCGTGTGCATGTGCGTAAGTGTCAGAGTGTCGCAAGAAGAGGGACGGACAGACGCAACTCGCACCAGGCACTCTCAGGGTCGCATCACACAACATTTGAATGAAAAGTAAGTGAGTCGCCTATAATTGCAACCCACGACAGTGCCGACTCCGCAACGTTTGCGATGACGGTTTCACTCCTCCCACCCACCGCTGCACCACGGCACCAGACACCGACGCAGACGTGCTCTCCGATACCGTCGCGAGGGCTCCCTGCGACTGCACAGTCGACACACTCTGCGCGGCCTGTTTGTCTGGCGTCGCGTCGAGCGTCGAGAGGGATGCGTTGGAGGCGCTGTTGGGACCGCCGAGAAGCGTCAGCGCGGCGCTCCCAATGGCGTCCGCGATGCCATCGCCCTCGAGTTCCGCAATGGACCACACGTCGACTGCGAGCGACTCCTTACACAGAGCGGCAAGAAGACCGGCGCGCGTAGGGCACCACGACACGTGCGCTATTTGCTTCGGGTCGGTTGTGAGCGAGAGGATGGGCTCGTGCATGCGCCGCACGTCCCACACCTTCACGACGCCCTCAGTGTTGGAGCACGACGCGAGGCGGTTGACGTTGAACGGGTCCACACACACGTTGAACACGGCCTTTGTGTTCGCGGCCACTGACGATCGCGATGCCGCGTCGTCACGCAGGTCAAACACCTTGAGCGCCTTGAGGCTCACGCCAGCAACAAGGACGGGCGCGCTTCCCGCGAACCACGCAACCGACTGCACCGCCTCGTACGTGCACAGCTCAGCCAGTGGACGAAGGGTGGCTTGCGAGCGCGCAGTGGGGTCCACGCGGGGCGTCGGGGCGGCACTGTCGGACGTTGCCGATTCAGGCGCGATCGCGGACGCGACATCCCAAACGAGGAGAGACGAGTCGTTGCGCGCCTTTTCGAGCGCCGCGGCCAGATAGGACGGATTCCCCGTGCTCCAAGCGACTGCGTTGCATGCGCGCGCGTGCTTCGGTCGCAGTTCGCAGAGTGTGCCTGACGCGCGATCGGCGTCCGCCCCAAATGCCGTCAGCGTGACGTTGCCGTTCGATTGTCCCACCGCAAACAAGTACCGCGGGAGGGGACGCTCGTACCACGCCGCGCACCTCCATAGCGGAAGTTCCGAGCGCACGCCGACGAGTGTCACGCCTTTCTTCGGGCGCGCTTCCTCTCCGCTGCGCGCTGGACGTGCCAGGGGAGCCGCAAACGACGCACCCGCGGGACCATCGACCGTCTGCGACTGCGAGCGATAGGACAGCTCGTAGAGGCGGAGATCACTCGATGCCACGAGGATCTTGTCTGCTTCGTGGGGGTTGTAGAGCAACAGCCGCCGCCGCTGCGACAGCGCGGGGGCGAGGCTCATCGCGACGGATGTGCGCCCTCACACTCGCAAACACCCGCGTGCGTGCGTGCTGCGTGCGAGGGTTCGTGTGTGAGGGGTACACAAAGTCCCCTTCTTATGTGCGCGCATAACGTGACTGTGCGCCTTGTGAGCTTGGCACTCGCCAAAGGGGCGATTTGTATCGTCAGCGGCGTTGGCTGCTTGTGTCTGGGACCCGATCACGTGACGGCGGTCACCTCGCATGTGCTGCGATGCGACAATTGGAGAGCGAGAAGGCATCTTTCTTTGCTCTATTAAGAAAAGCAATACTGCGCGCGCGTCTTTGCGCTCACTTTCTCTCTCTCTTGTGCTGTGTGTCGCTGCGTCCGAAAATGACGTCCTCACGAGCTGTTGACGAGGTGTGCATCTGGGCTTAAGTGTAATCGTCTTTTGGGGGGGATCGCTAACGGACTTTTTCTCTTCCCTTTGCCCGTGCTTTCGCACAACGCAGGGATCACAAAAGGAGCACCCTCTCCGAACGCCGTTTGTGTTTTGGGCGACGCGTCGGCCTGCGCACGTGCGTCAGATTGAGAATTATGAGGACATGGTGAAGCGCGTGGGAGAGTTTAGCACGGTGAGTGCTTTGATCCAACGCAATTTTGTGGGGGGCATTGTGCATCTGCCATGTGCGCGTGCGTGCGTGCGAATGGTGCGCTCGTCTGCACGCGGAAGATGCGTCACAAGTGGGCGTGGATATGTTAACTTGCATGTGCAAGCGCATCTTGCGACCTAACGCAGTCCCTCCCCCC
>CALSCQ010000490.1:0-13797 GCA_943704525.1 Pigoraptor vietnamica
CGACCGTCATTCCCCCCCCCCCTCCCCCCTCCCCCCTTCCCCCCCCGAACACACACGCGCACACACTTTCTCTCTCTTCGCAATTCCTCACACCGCTGTGCTTCTGTTTAACGCCGCGCCATGTCTGCAGACGGAGCCCGCGGGGCGCCTTCCCGTCCTCTATCTCCTCGACTCGATATTGAAGAATGTTGGCGGGGAATACGTGGCCCTCTTTGGTCAGAACATTGTGTCGAATTTTGGCGCCACGTACGACGCGGTCGACGAGCGCACGCGCCACAACCTGCGCCGTCTGCGTGGCACGTGGGGCGCCCTCTTCCCTCAGCAGAAGCTTGCCTCGATCGACCAGCGAGTGGACGCCGCCGATCGACGCGGCGCTGCGCCTCCCGCCCATCCCGCGCACGTGCAGGCGCTGCGTGCTGACGAGCACCGCAGCCCGCGATACGAATCGCCGGTGCCGTACGTCGGGTGGGCGCCGCCGCCGGGACCGCCGGGCGCGCCGGGACTTTACCCCCCCGCCCCTGCGTATCCGGCGACGGGCTATCCTTATGGTGGAGCACAGCCGCCGCCCGTGCCCACGCCAGCGCCGGTGTCGTTTCCGGGGGGCGGCGACGTGCAGGAGATTGCGCGCATGGTGCGTGGCAATTGGTTTCGGTGTGGTGCCGCGACTGCCTTGCGGCTTTCCATGGACTCTATTTTAATATACATTCTCTTCCGCGCCCTCAACACACAACACCCACACACGCCCTCAACGCACCACACCGACACGCATGTCTCCTGGCAGGTCCAAGCCCAGCTGCAGTCGGGCGCACTGGCACCGGCGCAGTATGGCGCGCTGATCGAATATCTCGGCCAGCTGTTGCATGCGCAGCCGCCGCAAGTGCAGGCGGCGTACGGCGGCCCTGCCATGTTTCCTCCCCACCCCATCCACACGGCACCCATGCCCGTGCCCGTGCCCGCGCCCGCGCCGCTCTCCGCACCCGTTGGGCCGCAGGAATCGGCCGCGGATCTCCTGCGCAAGCTGACCGACTCCGGCGTGTTGGCGGGATTACTGGGCCCTGGGCACGGTGCTGGCGCGCTGTCGGACCCGCGCGCGCAGCAGCGAACGGCGACGCCGCCGGTTGGGGGGGATATGCCACGCATCGACCTTGCGTCGGGCGATGCACTGAAGCGGTGGGCCGAAATGCGCACTTGTGGAGGTCGGCTGTTCAATGCTTGCGACTGACCTTCGCATGTTGCGCAGGCGGTACGACGCTGTGGTAGACGCCCTGTACTCTGGACGACCGCTGCAGTGCGTGCAATGCGGGCTGCGGTTTGCGGCGGACGGGAAGGGTCACATGGCGCAGCATCTCGACTGGCACTTCCGCGCAAACCGCCGCGAGAAGGAGCGGCACAAGAAGCCTCGCTCGCGGCGGTGGTTCATGACGGAGCCGGTGAGTGGGCTTGTCGGCGTGGACGCATTTCGTGAGATGATTGAGGGTGCTGGTGTGCCGCTGTTGCGCCGTATCTTGCCGTGCTTTTACAACACTTGAATGAATCAATCGTCGGCCCGGCAGGAGTGGTGCGCGTACACGGAAGTGGAGGAACCGGAGGAAAAGCGTGGGTGGCTTGGCGTGTGGCTTGTGCCTCTGTGCTACGTCGGCGCCTACTCATGCGCCCTGATGACGTCCTCTTCTGCAGCGCCTGCATTTTTCGACATGGGGACGGAAAACGGCGGAGCGGAATTGGCGGAGGCACTTCCGTCCGCGAGTGTCGCCGAGGCGGGTTCCGAGGTGTGCTCTGTGTGCGGCGAGCGCTTTGACAAGTACTGGGACGAACAGGCGGAGGAATGGCGCCTCAGAAACGCCGTTGTGCGCGATGGGAAGGTGGGTGTGTGGCACGTGCTCGGTATGGTGGGCGCTGCTGGTGTGGCTGGCTGACACGACGCGGCGTGGCGGCAGGTGTTCCATCCGACGTGCATGGTGGACGCAGCGGTGAGCGGCGGAGACACCCCTGCGGCGGGTGACAAGCGCAAGTTGGAGTCAGAAGAGGTGCGTGGAGTGCGCCTTGCCGAATGGGTGGGCTCGTGCGTTGCTCACGTGCCGTCGTTACAGGACGAGATGCCGGCAAAGCGAGCCAAGGTCGAGGCGTAGTGTTCCAGGGAAGAGTGTGTCGTTATGTGCTATGGATGGGCTTACTGTGCCGCTGGTCGGCCGCATAAAGCTACGAAAGGAGCCGTGTGGTGCGCCGTGTGAATGTTCGCTTGTGTCAGCGCATGCGACGGGAGTGTGCGCTTGCGTGTGCTCCGTTTGTTGCGAGTGGAAATCTCCTCGACCGCGCGTCGTAACCCGAATGAATACAACAGCCATTTTTGACTTCACTGCACACCTCTCGCACCGACGTTTTATTCACGGGGCCTCACGTACGGGCCTTTGCCGCGGCGGTGAAAGCGGCGTCGAGCAGCGGAGCATAGTCGCCCGCATTGGCCTGCTTGCCGTGCAGCTCGCTCGCCTGCATCAGTGCCATGAGGCACGCGTACTCGTCACGCGAGAACTGGGGGCCGTCGTGCCGAATGCTCGCAAGAATCTCCTGCGAAAAGGCAGCGTGAGGCTACTGCTGTCGCCATACACACAAGAGCACGCGCGCCACACACCTCGCGCGGGCTTCGGAGGAGCTCAAAGTACCGCTTGGCGCGCTCGAGCTCCGCCGGGTGCGCCATCGTGATGTTCGTGATGTTTTGCGCGACCGCGGCGATGCTGCGGCACATCTTGGAGATTCCCCCAGCGTTGATCTGCCGCACGTGCGAGGCGTTGCCCAGCAGCATGCACCCGATCAGCCGCGCAAGGCCACCGAACAGGAAGCGCGCCTTGGTCGGGTGCATCTGGCTGGCCACCGCGTCGTCGATCGCGGAGAGGTCCTTGTTCAGGCGCACGACGAGCGGATCGGGCTCCACGGCGTCGCTCTCGCACATGTGGTTCGACTGGCGAGGTACACGCGAATCGTGAGGAAGTTAGAGAGAGGATTGCGGAGAAGAAGTGTGGGTGTGAGGTGTGTGGGTGTCCGAAGGAGGGGGGTTGTGGGGGAGAGACGGAGGGAAGGCAGGTGTCCGAAGGAGGGGGGAGGAGGGAGGGATGGTGCGAGAATGCCGCGCGCACGAACCTTCTGGATGGCCGGCAGCAGGAAGTGATGGCAGTGGCAATGAATTTCGAGGCGCAGCACGCGCAGGCAGCTGTTGGCAAGTTCTTGGAGGTCGCGCGCAGTCGCACGCACGGGCCTGCACGCGAAGACAGGGTTGAGCTCAAACGACTGGAGCAGACATGCAGGGAGGTCGAACAACGGAAACGCGAGCAGCTCACATACCCCAAGTCGACTGCTGGCGGCTCTGCGTCCGTGGTGATGACAGGAATGGGCGTGCGCTCAACGGCATCCAGACACTCGGCCAGTCGTAGTGCAAGCCAGTCCTGCAAAGAGTGGCAGTGGGCGGATCGCGATAAGTAAACGCCCGCAGACAAGCGGTGGGCAGTTGTAAGAGCCGGCTGAAGGCCACATTGTGAGCGAGCGTCGCTTCACCGACGCGCGCGAAGGACACGGCCCTGACACCATGCGACGCACCATCGACTCGTGGATGTGGGCGACGAGTCGGAGGGTGCCCGTGTCCAGGATGACGTTCGTCTTGCGGACGGGCTCGTCACCGAGCAGTTCGCGCTCGAGCGCGTACTCCTGCGCAGGCATGTTAACACGGTACACAGCTCGGCGTTACACAGACAAGGCACCCACCTGATCGTAGAGCCAGTCCAGGCTGGGCCAGTTTTCGCCCTGCGGCGCAACACAACCAATTCCAGCAAGCCGCAGGACGTGCCACCTTCCCCGCGCAATCGCACTCAACGGCACACGTGCTCACCTGGTCGCCAGCAGCGTGTGCTCCGTGCGCAAACACCGGGTGCTGCCGCAGCAACTCCACCACGCGCGGGTCCTCCGCCCAACGGCCGCTGAGAACGAGGTGTTCGCCACCGCCCGCGCCGCCGCGTGCCCCGGTGCCCCGGATTATACCTGCCATGACACGCCCACCACGTCAGGCACGTAGTCCCCAGCACGCACGCAGTCCCCAGCACGCACGCACTCACAGCCCCGCGACCCACCCCTAAACGTGGAGGCAGCGACGTCCCTGTAGCGAGCAAACATGGCGCCGAGCATGTCGACAAAGTCCGCGGCGTACCACGGCAGTTCGCGCACGATGGCGCACACCTCCCTTGCGAGCGAGTCCATGGCCAGTGTGCTCTGCGTGTTGGGAGAGCAAACACGAGCGTCGCACAACATGTGCACTTAGAGGTGATCGATGGACGGACATCAAAACTACCGAGACGACGAGGTGACACGGTGGAACCCGCGCGGACGAGCGGCTTCCCAGCAGCCCCAATCCTCGTCAACGTGATCTCCGTTTCATCATCGCCGTTCTGCACACAAACAGAGGACCCTTGGAGGGGCCAGCGCACCTGCACAAGGCACCGGCTGTCGAACAGGCCACGCGCGTTGCCGGGCAACTTGAAGGCGTCGGGTCCTGCACGCCCGGTGCGGCGTGAGCATGCTATTGCACACCCACCCACAACAAAAACCACACGTACAAAACCAGCCCCCGTATCGCACAACCACACATCCAAGCATGCACAGCGCCACTCTCTCTGCAGCGGGAACACGTGCCTTCCATCGCTGCCTTGGCCCGCGACGCCAGCGTGTCTCGCACTTGCCGAAGGTACGACTCGCGTACAAATGTGTCCAGGAAGCCTCGCAGAGACGGTGCTTGGCCACCGCTGCAATGCGTGGAGGCGGAGTCCAGTGACGGCACACACACAGGGCACAGCCCACGCGATGCATCGGACTTACCCAACAGACGCAAGCGTGGACTCTGACACCCCGAAGAGCACCGGGGCCTCCCGCGTGAAGCGCGCGATGGGCCCGTACAGCACCGTGATGTTGCGCGGATCGGCGGGACAGAGAAGCGCGTCGGCAAGCGCCGCGGCGGCGGTTGCGTACTTGTCCTCCGACGTGCGGTGCTGTGGGCGGTGAGCGACACTGTTGGCGTGATGACCAGCGCAACAAACAGCCAGCACGGAGAGCTCACCCGAGGGTCTGCCTTCGCCTCCTCTTTCTGCAGCGCAACAACGCTAATGGCGTAGTGCGAGTTTGAGAAGCGGAAGAGCGGTTGCTGCAGCGCAATTTGCGACGGCACGTGAGCAACGCCAATGACTGATCAGAGCGTCCAGGGAGGGCTTGGAGGAGCCCACGCACGCACCTTCGCACGCCGGGTGTCTTTCTTGGCAGCGAAGAGAGACGCAGCATCCACGAGCGCATCGCCGTCGCCGTACGTCTCTTGCGCCTTGCCCGCGGAGAGCGCCGCGGGAAGGCCCGTCTGCGGATCGCGCGGTATGCGCAGGTAGTCGCACAGCAGGCCTTGCACCTGCGCACGAAATGCAGCGACCGGTTGGGCATCCATGGGCTCCTGTGTCGCGCTCGTGATTCGCAGGCATGCAACGCAAATAGCCGTCCTGCCGCATGCACCACCCATGTGCGACCACAAGAGTCCATCAACAATTCGACAACATGCAGCACACACACCTCCATCTGAATAGCGGACCAGACCTCGCCCTCCGAGTACCCGACGGCCTTCGGTGCCTGAGAGTCTGCGGTGGCCAAAAGGGACGGGATGAGCCGCACGTCAGGGGCACCGCAGCGCATATGGGACAGCACATGGACCACGCGCGATGCAGGTCGGTACGCACCCCCATCCACGCTTTGCTGCGTCGCGGGGCACGAGATGCGGGCAGAAAGCGAAGGTCAACAAAGCACTGACGCAAGAAAAGACGACGCAAACGCAGCACACTCACCGCCCGCGGGGCGCGCATCTGGACGGCGGCGATGACGCGCGCATGCCGGCCCATGACGCTGCGCAGCTGCGCAAAGAGGGCGTCCAGCACCCCCAGTAGAACGGTGGGAGAACGCTCCGCGGCGAGTTCGGCGCGCGACTTGAGCGACGCAGCGCTGCCTGCTTCGCGATAGAGGCTGCGGGTGCGGCAGGCAATCGAAGCACGGGATTCCACGGACGGGAGGGAAAGGGGTCAGCACACGCAGCATTGATCGGATTGATGGAAACTTCCTTATCTATCGAGCACAAGACATCCCACCGTTCAGAAAGGCGTGCGTGTACGTGGGTCTATTGTGTGTGAGTGAATTTCAGTGTCGTGCGGCGTAGGGTGGGAGTGTGTGTGCGTGTACACGAGCGTGTGTGCATGTGCATGAAAGGGCGAGTTGCTCATGATGCATACTCAAAGTCTCAAAAGGGGAGCTAAACAACGCGCAACCCACCGCTCGTCAGCCGTAGACAGCACTCCCTCCACGATGGAAGACACCTCGTGTTTGAGTCGCTGTTGGATGGCCTGGAGTGGGGCGTGACGTCAACCCCACAGCAGACCCAATCCCCCCCCCCCCCTACCCCTCCTCGTCTTCTGCCAACCACTGCTACACACGCCACCGCAGGGATGACAGCGAAAAGCGGCGAAGGACGTCAACCGTAACTCACCCGCACGGCATCGGGCATCTTGTCGAGCGTGTGAAGCGCATCCACAATGGTCATTAGCCTGTCCTCGCCGTCCCCGCCCTCCGCCTGCGCGCCGCACACGCTCAGCATGCAGGATTCCCTCCACCAGCGCCCACACTGCACGCAGGCACGCGACAAACCTCGGGCGCAGCGACCCCTGTTGGAAGAGCTGCGGTCGCGGATGGCTCCGAGATCACCGACGACACTGCAACGGCGGCCACATTAGCACCATCGCAAATTGAGCCCGCCTGCGGTCGAAAGATCGCAAAGGCGGCCCACCCACCCGATGCCGTGCGCGCCGCCTGCAGTCCAGTCGGGCGCACATCCGTCCCCGTCGCGCTGCCTGCACGAGAGGACCGCCCCTCGCCTGCATCCATGCACCCGACGTGTGAGTGGAGGCGCACATCGACCGTTACACGAGCACACCCACCCTTGCGCCCCCTGTCCACCGACGACGACCTCTCGCGCCCTGAGTGAATGGCCGGCGGATCAACTGCATGCTCTCGGAGGGAGCCGGGACATGCGTCAGAACAGTGATCCATGCCCACCTTCGTCGGCAGACACAATGGCCGCCTGCGCGGTGGCCGCCCCCGCGCGCAGGTACACAATGTCATGCAGCTCGTCCACGAGTTGCTCCGCGATTTTCTGCAGTGGAGCGGAATAAGAAACGGTGAAGGCATGAGCTCAACGGGCGCGCAGAGGCAGCATAACGGCAGCGCGCAACCCACGTCGCGCCTCGTGCGCATCGCCATCTTCAGCTCCCGCAGCGCGCCAACCGCCTCCAGGTCGCCCTCGAGCTTGCGCAGGGCATCGACGAGGAGCCGCGCGGCCTGCAGGTGGCGCCGGGCGGCAACGTGCATCTCGACCTGGTCGGGTATCTTCTGTATTTCGCCGCTGCGATGCGGGGCAACGTCACGGGGCGTCATCAAGGGACCGCGGAGTGAGCGAACAGCGAGTGGATGCAGCGACGTACATTCGGTCGACGAGGCGGATCATCTCCTTGTTCTCGACGTGCTCGACCCACAGCTGCCGAAGGGAGTCGCGGCGCAGCTGCAGGAGCTCCTTACACATCGCAATGTTCGCCTTGAGCGTGGTAATGCGCCGCTGGGACTCTGCGCGTCCAAAGCGGTCTGAGCAACGGGGCAAGGGGGTGTGTAAGTGGGAGTGGGGGCAGCGCGCGGGCGGCGTACCTTCGACCATGTCCACGACAGAGCCAAACGCGCGAATGGACTTGTTGAAGGCGCTCTGGTTGTCTGCGGTGGGCGGGTGGGTCAGCTGCTGCCGCAACGTAACTTCGGCGACTGCGCCACGCACCGCTGATGATACGGTCCATGCGCTCGTCCAACTTTTGGCACTCCGTCACAAGCGTCTCCCGCTTGCGCTCTCGCTCTTTGGTGTCCGAGCTGCGGTGGCCACCGTGTTACGCATTCGGAATTGCACAGCAATTTGACGACGCAAACAGAACCAGCAACGCACCTCTGCCGCAGGATGCGCACGACTTGGCCGAGCATGCCGGCCTGGGGGAAAGAGACAGGTCAGTTGACGCCATTCCACGTGCGGCAACACGCATCCGCTGCACGACGCGCGCATACGCAAGAGCACGCACAGCCCCGCACATCGCAATACTGAGGCCGCACAGCGACACTCCCTTCACCGACCTCCTCGCCCGCTCCATGGTACCACTCCTCCTCGTACGAACTGAGCGCCATGGCCTCTGAGGGCGTACGGCGCAGGTGCCGTGCGTCTGCGTGCCAGTCCTTCTCGTCCGGTGAAATTTGTTGAAGGTTCGTGATTGGTAAACAGTTGGTCACGTGATTAGGTGATGTAACATGCAGTAACTGCCGGTGCAAAACGGCACGCTTTGCTTCTGCTTGCCAACAAACCCGCCCATGGCGCCTGCCTCTGATGCGCCCGTGTTGGTGAGCGCGTCCCTTGCGCGGCGCCTTGCCGCCCTCGCCCCAGGGTCGCGCGGGCTGCTGGTGGGCGCGCGGGAGGGCGGCCATGACGGCCCCCTCTGCGTGCTTGCGGCCGTCCGTGCCGACACTCCATCCGCATGTGTGGCCGATATTCCCGCAGGTGGGCGCTTGTGTGCACTGCCTGCGTGCACTGTTACTGGCAACCAACGCACGTGCCGCAGGTCTCGGGTGTCACGGCCCGTTCTGCGTCGCTGCCGACGCCCAATCAGCCGACGGCGAAGCAAGGGCGCTGGCGGCATCGGTGGGTGTGCCATGTGTCCACTCACGGTGAGCACCTCCTGAGAGAGCCTTTCTACCCCTCCACAGTGGCCAGAGCACCCCGCGCTTGTCGTCGTCTTCAGTGCCGCCAATGCGCCAGTGGCCATAGTGAACGGCGAGCGCAGGCCAGTGTCCCTGTGCGAGGCGCTGTGGGAGTCGATGGCCGCTTCCTTCGTCCGCCTGCTTCTGCCGGTGTCAACCACGGTGCAGGTTCCGATCAGTTCGCAAGGTTCGTGCCGTCTCCGTGCGTTTCCTGTTCGCCAGTGCTAACGGCATGTCCGCTGCGAAGGGGCCGACGCGCTCCTGGCAGGCATTGTGCGTGAGGGGCGCTCTGCAGCTGCGGCACTCACGTCGCATCGTGTGTGGGCCGAGAAGACTGCACGGCGAGTACCGATCGAGCTGTCATCGTGCGATTCCGCTCTCGGCACGTTAATCCAGGCTAAGGTGCGGACACTCCAACATTGGGGCGTGCTGGAGGACGTCTGTGCTTACGCCTCCGGTGTGCTCAGGGGGAAGGCGACTTCCGATTGCGCGCATGCGCCGCCGTGGCCACGCACGCAGCACCTGCCCCGCGCCTGTGCATCGACCTCGGTATGCCGCTGTCTGTTCTCCGACCCCTTCTATGCCCCGTGCCCGTCACTCCTCGTTACGCGTTCGGTCCTCTCCTCATGCCTTTGCCCTCGGGTGCAGGAGAGTGCGATGTATTTCGCGCGCGGCTCTCCCTTGTCGCCGTTGGGTGGTTCCCGCGAACCCTCGCTGCATCGCAGGCTTCGCGTGCCTTGCTCCTCGCCGCCGCCGCGCAGGCCGAGCGCTGCGTGGAACGGGTGGCCGACGCCGTGCGCCTAGCAGTGGGTCCGACTCGTGTGTTTGGGCTGTGACTGTGCATTGCTCTGTGACGGTTGCGTCCGAATGAGATGCTGTGCTGGGTGTTGGGTCTGGTCTGCAGTCATGGCCTCTCTGCACGTGTCAGCGGGCCCGCACTCTGGTGCACGTGACCTCTGTTTGTGGAATGGTGCGCCGTACTCAAGGGCATTTCCTCCCAGGGCTCCGCGGCGCGCTGCGAGCCTGCCGTTGTGCTCTTTACCCCGCCCGAGCACCCGTTTGGCGTGACAGTGTGCCAGGACCTCGCGGTCGCTGACGACGACGCGGGACAAGGTGCGTCTTGTGGCTGTAGCAGAGGTGGCGTGGGTCTCATTCGCGCATGTGTGGCGTGGGTCTCATTCGCGCGCGCCCGCAGTGGACCGGCGTCGTGCCCTGCACGAGCGCTATTTTCTTCCGGCAGACCGACCCATGTTTCGCCTCTCCAATGCCGCCGCTCCACCCGTGCACTCGACCGGCGGTGGGTGCTGCGCCGCCATGTCCTCGTGTCTTGTTGCGCTGTCTAGATACGCTGAACTTGCGGACTCTTGGCTGCAGGGCGTCTTGCGGATGTGCACGCGGGCCTGCCACCTTCGGGAGGTGCGTTGTTTGTCGTCGCTGTTGCGCGGAGATGTGTGCGTGCCATCTAGATGCCTCATCCACGTGTTACGACGGCTTCCCCCCCCCCCCCCCCCACCAATCGATGCAGTGGCGGACGGCGTGGCTATCATTGTGCAAGGGTCATACGACTACTACCATTACATGCAGGACAAATTTGACGACAAGGTAACTGGGTGGCTCTTGCGGTTGCGGTTTGTGCGACGGTGCTAAGGGCTTTTGTGTGTGCAGGGTTGGGGGTGCGCATATCGCTCTCTGCAGACGATATGCTCGTGGCTTCTGCGCCAGGGGTATGCGACGCGGCCGGTGCCCTCGCACGCGGACATCCAGCGTGCGCTCGTGGCGCTGGGCGACAAGGAGGCGGCCTTCGTTGGCTCGCGGCAATGGATAGGGTCGATCGAAGTCAGCTTGTGCTTGGACCACTTCTACAATGTGGGTGCAGTGCGCCGGCGGACCCTCCCTGGCCCGCCCTTGTTGCCTGTCCGCACAAGAAAAAGCCCCTCGCGGCTATTGATGCGCTTGTTGTGCGCAGGTGTCGAGCAAAATTATGGCCCTGAATGCGGGCGCTGAGCTGGCCGGGCGAGGGCGGGAGCTGGCGCGCCACTTTGCGACCCAGGGGACGCCGGTGATGATTGGTGCGTGGTCCGATGGCGCGGTGGTGGGCTGTAACGAAATGCAAGGCCGCCGTGTGCGTGCGCGTGAGTGACCGAGTGGTCTGTTTCAGGTGGTGGCGTTCTCGCACACACGATACTGGGCGTGGACTTCAACGAGCGCACCGGCGAGCTGGCGCTGCTGATCCTGGACCCCCACTACACGGGGCACGACGACCTCGCGACCGTGCAGAGCAAAGGCTGGTGCGCGTGGCGGCGTCCCGACTTCTTCAACCCGACGGCGCACTACAACTTGTGCCTGCCGCAGCGACCCGGCGTCATCTAATGAAGTGAGACGCGCTTCGCTTTATGGGCAGCGCTTTTCCACAATCGACTTCCCGCTCTCCTCGTACTCCTGTCGTGAAATCCACATTTGCTGCGCACGCAACGGGTCAGTCGTAAGTATGCGCGGGTGCTTTGGATCGGGAAATGATGGACCATTACAGGGCAGTGTCGCATCAAGGCCAGTCAACATAGGTCAGTGAAAGCAGCGCACCTGGAAAGTGGAAAGGCTCGCGAGTATGCTCCCGCCAATCCAGGCGCTAAACCGGCGCTCCGCCGTTGACGACGGCGCAAATACCTTGACCTTGGTGCCCTGTGAGTGGTAATTCGCGCGGATGAGCAGAGTACTGCGCTACGCACACAAACAAACACCACGCACCCAGTTACATACGCACAGACAACCAGCCACGTGTTGGCGCGCGGCAACTCACCGGAGGCGCCATGCTCGCAATCTCATTCTGGAGCCGCTCGAGGAACCCAGGCGTCAGCGAATTGCCGCCCGTGGCAATGACGGCGCCGTACATCGACGCGCGAATGTCCACATCGCAAGCGGAGGCGGCGTCGGCGACGAGGCGGCCGAGGCCGGGGCGCGCGACCTCGACATCGGGGGCCTTTGCCTTGTCCGCGGGGTCCTGTTCAGGTGCCGTGTCACGTGATGCGACCAGCCGACACTGACTTCCGATAGCGCTTCCCCCCACCCACACACACACCCTCCACACGCATGCCCCCATTCGTACCTTGATGGCATACGCGTCGGGGTTGAACATGATTTCCGGAACACGGAAGCGCTCGGTCCCAAAGCCCGCGTTGTAGCCGTTCGGGAACTCGTACGACCTCGTTGGGAGATTCGAGAGGACACTGCGAAAGACAAGGAGTTACACGACATGCAGAACCACACCGCAAAAGCCACCCGCGGCGCACCTCTCGTCATACGGCGTCTCCGACACGTGGGACACGCACGCGTGAAAGTCGTCAAGAAGCGTCTGCACCGTCATTGACTGGCCGTCAGCAGAGACAAGCGCGTTCAATCGCCGCCGTGTCTAAACTCTCGCTTACACGCAAATCCTCAAGCCTGCAGCGCTCAATGCCTCCACGCAGAACGACTAGGCACAGATTACGTGGCGTGTCCCACCCGTACAGCGTAATTGTGGAAGCTCTGTGTCGGCCTCAGATCGCGGCGCTCGAACTGCGGCGGGTCGCCCTCTGCCACGGGCTCACGCGTCTTGACGAGGTACGAAGGGACAATGGGCACCCCAAGCTCGCCCTCGAGGAGGAGGCGGTACTGCGCAGAGAGAAACGCGCCCGCAATGGACGAGCGACGGATGCCTACGGCAAAAATTTCAGTGAGCAGTCCGCGCAAATAGGCGGGACAGAAACAGGCACCGGCAAATCGCGTCAGCCATCGGCCCACCCCTTTGCAGCACAAAGCCGTCGTAAACGGGCGCGACGGACGTCTGACTCGCGCCGCAATCGACCACGAGCCCCGCGTACCGTCCCATGGAGAACCTGTTTCCACATGGCGCGTTTTGGCGGGTGATTCGGGGGGCAGGGAACAGTCAAGGAAAGGCATGGCACGCCACGCACAGCCCCACGCGGCGATTAGATGGCAGGTACAGGGGAGTGCTGCGGATACGCGCTCAGGACGGCGCTCTTGCACAAGAACAGCGCCGGCACTTTGTGCTTCTCAAAGGCAATCTCGGACATGCGCTCGCGGGCGGCGCGCGTGTTCCACGAGGGCTCGGCAAGAAGGAGGGGGTGCTGCGCCGGGTCGACGCGCAGGCACGCCCCGTACGCGTGGTCCGCGATGGCCTCGTACACGTCCCAGTCGACAACTGCACAGCCCAACAGTCAAATTGTGCCCACACATGCGCGGCCACTTCCCAGCCCACGTCACTGGGAACTGCGGCACGCGACACGCACCAAGACCGTCCTCCACAGCGCCCCGCATTTCGACGCCCTCGCGGTACAGCGCTGCGCCCGTGCCCACCACAAGGCGGGGCGCGGCTGCCTGGGGTGCGCCGTCAACCTCCATGGGCTGTGGCGCATCGCCCGCACGCGCAGCCACCGTCGATGAAAACACGGCCTTGGGAACATCCTCGCCCGCGTACCCCGCACGCATTACGTGGGCACCGACATCGAACACTATGGCGCCAACCTCGTCTGCAGGCGCACACACTCAACATGCGCCCGAAAGCGCGCGTACACACCGACACTCGCACGCGTACAACACACACACGCACACAAACACAGATATACATACATACACATGCATGCAGACCATAAAATCGAACTTACCGCCGCCATACACGGCGCCACTCATTGCTGTGACGAGCTTTCAGCTCCACTGCATACCGCGCGCAGGCCTCGCGTTGAATGCTCTGTTGAAGGACGAATAACAGACAGCAAGCACACGCACGGGCCCTCCGCACGCACGTGTCACGACAGCATCACATTGGGCGCCAAAAGGCAACTAAAGTCGGGCCGCGTTGAGAATAACACTATTGTTTTTCCGATGGTTTCGGGCTCAGGATCATGATTTTCCGACGAAATCTGTGTCATCGGAAAGCTCTCATAATGCACTTTCGAG